>PVJC01003733.1:37896-68347 GCA_004026665.1 Murina feae | reverse complement strand
TTCTTTTTTATACCTAAATAATATTCCACTGCATATATACCACATCTTCTTTACCCACCCATCCACTGATGGACACCTAGGTTGCTTCCACATGTAAAGCACTGTGAACAGCCTGGCCCATTGGTGCTCTGGGTATTTACTACGTCAACAAATCACATTAACATGTCTTGCTATTTCCATTTCAGGACTGACTTTGCACTGCTCCATGCGTCTTTCTTCTCTGTATGGTCCATCTACACAGCAGGGCACACCTGCTCACCTCCCCAGCTCACAGCACTAACTGCCCCACTGGCCCCAGGAGCCCATCTGAATTGCCCAGCAGGATGAGCCAGAGGCAGGGAGTACAGTGGGTGAGGGCAGGACTCCAGGTCCCAATGGCCAGGGCTGAGCCAGGCCTGTGCTTCCAAGCTGAGCAACCTTCGCGAACTCACTTTTCCATGTCTTGGGTTCTTCATCTCTAAAACAGAGTAATAATAGTACATGTGTCACGGATTGTTGACAAACTAAATGGGTTAACATGTGGCAATCCCTTTTTACAGTGCCTAGCACACAGTAAGCAATCAACAAATATCATCTATTATTATTACAGGGCCCTCCCCAACTAAATTCGAACCTTTACAGCTTCACTTTGTTCGGCAAATATTTACGCATCTACTAAGTGCAGGCGCTGTGTCTGCCTGGCTCTTCCTCTCATGGCAGTTACAGTCCGGTAGGAGACAGGTAAAAGTCCATTATAATCCAGGGGGGCAGATGGTTTGCTAAGAGTGGCACATCTATTGCAGGACCCCACAACCAGGGGACCTAAGCCAGTACTGGGGTGGGAGTGAGGGATAGGGATCCATGGAGGAAAGGATATCAAGCTGAGACCACCAGGAAGAAGGGGGAGTGAGCACAAAAGAACATTTTACCATTCTCACCCAAGCTCGGCCACATGCACCTTCTCCCCCTCCTGACCACGCAATGGCTCCATGCCTCTGCATGCCTCTTACTCACAGGATACTCTGACTTATGTCTGCTGACCCCTAGCAGATGAAGAGCTCCCCCAGGCACCTGTTTTTCTATCAAGCACGGAAAATGTTCAATCCACATTTATTGAATGAATTCACTTTCCCCTTAGTTTCCCTTATGAACAAAGACCCACATTTCAAAAATGGCAGCCTGAGTGACGGTCCTGAGCTGTCCTAACCAGCTCCCGGCTGCAGCAGACCACGTCAGGTTACAGTTCACATTCTACGAACTTTCAGGTGTTAAGATGGCACTCAATCTCTGTGGCATCAAGAACAGCAACCAGGAGTCCACCTGCAGGTTTCCCTTAGGCCAGTCATGGAACCTCTCTGACCCACACATGTCACTCCTCCATCCCCTCTGCCTGTCCAGCTAATACCAACAGTGTCAGGGCTCCATCACCAAGAACAAGTAAGATCACTGTAATAACTGGACAGTTGTTTTGGCATCTCCAACGGGTTTTAGTTAAGTTTTAAAGATAGATTATAAAATATGCATGCAAGCTGCACCCACTTTGTTTAAAGCAACTCTTTGAGTTGGCTAACAATTTTATTCGTTAACATTTCATTTTCCACCCTCGCAAGCTGTGTTCATTCACCACAAGCTGTGCCAAGAGCAATTAAAAACTTCTGAGAAAGAGAGGAAAACCCACAGGCTTTGCTGCAGACAAAGGGTTTACCTACCTCCTACCTCGTGTAACTTTGTAAGACAAAGTAAAGAAAACGGAGACAATGCTCCTTTAAGTTTACAGATTCTAAAACATGAAATGAGCTTTACTGGCATATTAGAAAAAGAATAATTACGCCTCTGTAAGAAGTAGTGGAAAAATATGCACTTTTCAATGTGTGGTAGACCTGGGCTCAAAGGACAGCAACACTTCATAGGACTTTCTTCTTCTAAAAAGTGAGGATTATACGACTACCCTCTATGGTGGCTGCAAGGACCACATGCACCTAAGTGTCTAAGACTGCCTGGCACGTAGTAGGTACTCAATAGATGTTACTTCCACTTCACTTCCCAGAATACAGGTGGGTAGTGAGGCTTTTGTGATAAGAATAAGTCTAGGAAAAAATATCTATGACAACTAAATTATTCACGTGAAGTCTCATTGAGATTAAAGATAGCAGAACAACCTGGCCAGTGTGGCTCAGTGGTTGAGTGTCACCCTATGAACCAAGAGGTCACGGTTTGATGCCCAGTCGGGGCACATGCCCAGGTTATGGGCTCAATCCCCAGTGTGGGGCGTGCAGGAGGCAGTCGATCAATGATTCTCTCTCATCATTGATGTTTCTGTCTCTCTCCCTCTCCCTTCCTCTCTGAAATCAATAAAAATATATTTTTTAAAAAGATGGTAAAACATGCCAAAACTTAGAGGACTTATTTTATAAAAAAGACCATTTTTTCTTCAAACTGCAATGGAAGAAT
Organism: Murina feae; assembly: GCA_004026665.1. Classification (NCBI taxonomy): domain Eukaryota; kingdom Metazoa; phylum Chordata; class Mammalia; order Chiroptera; family Vespertilionidae; genus Murina; species Murina feae. Next base: position 65,917 of record PVJC01003733.1, on the reverse strand, counting down.
GAGAATTCTTCCATATATGTTTGCTACCAAATTTTATAAAGTCAGACTGCCATGACATCTGATAGAAGCCATTATTAGCCATGGGCCCTTACTAATGAATTGCACTTATGTAAACTTTAGAAAACACAGATATCCATGAACAACCACACAAAATCATACACACATGCACATACATTCTCTTAAATATCAGTATTTACAATGGGATTAGAGTATGAAGATAATGCCCATGCTAGGTCAGAATAAAAAAAAAAAAAAAAAAAGACTACCAATCTCAGGGAAACTAAGAACAATCAGCAAAAATGTTTTTTGGCAAGGTATATATGCTTGTTAGTTGTTTTTCACATAAAACTAATAAGTGCAATAGTTCATATAAGAGCTTCTTAAGGCATGTAAAATATGACCAATTAAAATCTGCTATGATTCACAGTTCTTTTGCTCGTAAGTGTTGAGAGTACTAGAATGCTTAAAAACTCTACAATATTCCTCATCATTCTGATGAATTAGCTGTAGCCTTTGCTTCTGGGGCTAGAACACCCAGTAATGGTTTCATAACTGCATAGCATTAAGACCAATTAAAGGTTCTTAAAGAATCAAGAAATATTTAAAGGCTATGAGAGAAATTAAGTGTTTAAGTTCATTAACTTACCAAAGTCAACTCCAATGTTCTTACACAAAATGTGTTTTTAAGTTAAAATTCCATATTTCTTTAAGAGAAACATCTAAGAAGCCCATAATAAGGTCAGCTAATATAAAATATACAACCATGTTAAAATACCAGACATTTCATCTTGTTGCTTTATGTCTGTGACACACGTTCACATCATCTAGTGAATCTGAAGCTCACTGAACTATGCAAGGTAGACCAGGCAGTGGCACCATCAACATCAAAAAGGATCTGAGACTAGGGTCCTCCAAGACCACACACAGCGGAAGGGGCAGGAAGAAGGAAGACTCAAGCCCAGGTCTTGGGGTGGCATGACCACTGTATTTGTCACTAACAGTATGAATCTTCTGGCAGGTGACAACTCAGGTACTTGAACCGGTTGCTTAACTTCAGCTCCACAACCTCCCGGTCACAAGCAACCAATATAAATAGCTCTATGTTCAAGGTCTGCAGGCTAAGCCAGCAAAATATAACCGTAAGAAGAGAAGTGAACAATCTTCTATTAGGTACTGATTCCTTTCTAAGGAGTTGCAAATACCCTAATCAAATTCCATTCACCTTTGGAAATGATCTTGCAAAGGTATGAGCACTAAAGCACCTCTAATAGGCTAGAGGCCACGGTGCCTCCCCACTCCTCTTTCCCTACCCCCATTGGTGGTACAGGTAGCTTACACTTCCATTGAGAATGGAACAAGACATGATCCCTACATTTCAAAACAAGACTAAAATGTAAACCTGTCTTACCAGGACAACTGGGAACACCCGAGTCTTTAAAAGAGAGTAATTACCAAGCCAACAAGCTCCAAGACTATGCATAGGCCTGGTAACAGAAGACCCAACCAACATGTTGGCACTGCTTGGCTGAACTGCTTTTAGAATACAGGCCTGTAGTTTGATAATTGCTAGTTGACTGTCGAAGGGCCTGTTGTTTCGTAATGACAGAGTGTGGACACTGGTGGCTCATGGGTAAATATGGCAAGTGTCCTCATCAATATGTAGAAAGGAAACAGATGGATAACCCTCAATTTAACAGTGCTTTTACAGGCAAAGGGCCTGTCAGCTGGCAGAGAGCTCAGTTCTTAAGTTCAAAACGTAATTGTACATGAGCTCCAATGCGCAGATCTGAGTAATGGACAGCCTTCTTAAGAATTAAATTTATCTTTTCACCCAAATGTATTAAATATGGACTGTGATACTTCCATCTCAGCTTTGAAATGTGCTTAGAAGAACAGTTCTCAAGGTCAAGGTAGGGTTCCTGCACCACCAGCGTCACCCCCACCAGACACTTAGGGATATAAAGTCTCAGACAGCATCCCAGACCTACTCAAGCAGAAACTCCAGAGCTGGGCCCAGTGATCTGTGCTGCAACCACCCTTCCCGGCGGGTCTGACGGGAGCTAAAGTTTGAGGATCACTGGCTTTAGAAGCCTGAGAACAAAGACATAAAAGTGAAAAAGTGTAAGATATTTAGAGGAAATGGGGGTACAAGAAGAATACTCGGCTTAGTGAGGTAGAAAAGAGCATGAGGGAAAATGTAAACATAATGATGAAAGCTGGGTATAAAGGCCAGAAATTCTAAAGCACTGAGTGCTGGCTTAGAAAGCCAAACGAACTTTAACTAGAAATTGAGCTCCTCACACATTTTGGGAAGCAGGAAGTGAGATCATTGGAAGGGTGCGTGAGGAAGTGTTAGGAAGAGTTGATGGAAGGTGTCAAGGCTAATCTAGAGCAAAAAAAAAAAAAAAAAATCTAATCTAAATCTCTCCCTTGTCATGGAATGTGGACAAGGGAGAGATTTTATAAGGTCTCAACTGGAAATGTCAAGACTCAGCAATAGGGACATCTCACTCACACCACTTACAGCAACATCAATGGAAAAGGTAAGTTGGGGAAGATACTGGCAGATGTTGCTTTCGGTATGAACGGGGTCTCCAAGGGAAAAAATGCCATTGGGTGCTTGGAATCATGAAAGAGAAAAGGGCACAGAGCCAGGAAAACAAATCCTGAGCCACGTGTGCGTGGAAAACAACGGTCTGAAGCCACAAAGTGAAGTGATACTACCAGGGAGGAAATATAAAGAAAAAAATAGAACGAACTGTGAACCAGTCCCTTCCCTCAGGCACTAACCTATCCCTAAATTAACCCCGTCCTCCATGGGAGAGCCAGCCAAGTCCTCAAATGGAAAACCTGGAATTTAGGTTTGCCTGCAGATGTGGAGGAAAAAAGGGGGTAACTTAAGCACAAAAGATCTGCTTGTAAACAACTATAATTTTATTTTAGGTTTCAGGAGAATGAAGAATGGAAGGTGAGAATTACCCATTATATTGGTTTCAATGGAACCCCTGGTTTCAGTAGTTACACAAAATGTTACTCTAATTATCTTACCACTTAGACTGAGTGTGTTAGGAATGAGGAGCCTGCAGAAGAGGAGGGAATGAGGCCTGGGCTCTCTTACTCTACCTCTCTCTCCCTTTCACTCTGACAGCTATAATCCTTCCCTCAGAAATGTCCCTAACTCCCAAGTCCCACAGGGAGCGTCCTCCATGCCAGCTCCCTGCCTTCCTGACTCCCCAGGCTGACCACGCCTTCAGAACTCCAGCCAAAGGCAAGCATAGAAAGCCAGTCCAGAGAGAGATGCCACCTTTTGTCCACTTATCTTCAAGTCACTAAAAGGTTAAGGCAGATAAACAGAGCCACGTAGTCAAATAATCTTTGACTAAGGGTCAAAGGCAGTTCAATGGAGAAAAGCTAGTCTTTTCAAATGGTGCTGGGCAGCTGGACATCCACAGGTTAAAAAAAGAGAGAGAGAGAGAGTCTAGACACACATCACAATAATAAACTCCAAATGGACCATATACCTATATGCAAAATGCAGAACTATAAAACTCCTAAAAGATAAGTTAACCCAGGAGAAAATCTAAATGACTTTGTTATAACAATGATGTTTTAGATACGACACCAAAGCACAATCCATGGAAGAAATAATTGATACAGTTGAGTTTATTAAATTAAAAACTTCTGCTCTGTAAAAGACACTGCCAAGAGAATAAGAAGACAAGCCACAGAGTGGGAGAAAAACATTTGCGCAAGACACATCTGGTGAAGGACTAAGGGTTGCGTAGCAAGTGATCTTTCTTATTTGACAGGGACCACCTGGCCACTCCAGCATTCACTTGGCTTTCCCCTCTGACTTGGGATCTGAGTTGGATTATTTTTAACACTGGTATCCAAATATCTTCCCACATAATGTGTTTCAAATGAAGGGAAGGAACTAGGAAACTAGGCTCAGTATGGAGGAAAGATCTGGTAAGAACTTCTTGAGTTAAATCTATCGAGGGTGCTACGCTGTTGTGCCACTCAACCACTATGAAATACACAACGGTGGTACCAAGGGCCTGCGAGTAAAAGCTATCTGGAGAATACACTCCATCGAGGCCAACCCACTCACCTTGTACAGTAAGGCTGTTGTGATTCCCACTTCCCCGTCCTTAGGGAATGCAATGCTTGTTTACACAAGGGCTGGACCATGTGCAGGTGCAGGCCCGAGGGTCCTGGCTCCCAACATGAAAGGTTGTCTGCTTGCTGCTCTTCCTCTCCCCGTTCTGTTTTGCAGGGATACTGCCCCTATCTTTTCCACCCTTCATTTCTATACCTAGAAGCCCCCCCCGCCCCGCCTTGCTTGGCCAAGCACATGCGAGGCACACCTTTTACGTGGACATTAAAAATGGGAGGGTAAATAAACACACTGGGCTGATGGTTGTTTTCCTGCCAGCGTGTGGGATTGCTCACCTCAGCTTTGAAGAGCTGTCTTCTTTCTCTTTTAAAAGACCATGTGCCCTGGCCTGAGTGGCTCGATTGGCTGGAGTATCATCCCATGTACCACAGGGTCATGGGTTTAATTCCCAGTTGGGGCACATGCCTAGGTTGCTAGGTTGCGGATTCCAATCCCAGTTGGGATGCCTGTGGGAGGCAGCAGGTCTTTAATAAAATCAAGTATATGTGCATAGCCTTTATTAGATTCTCAAAGGAGCTTGTGATCCAAAAACAACCGATGTACTAACATACTAGCTTCTATGGCAAAATCCAGAAACATGTCCATCTTAAAAGTCAAACCCTAAATTCATATAAATAATAAAACTATGGCCTCAAAACATAAATTCTGGTTTTTTTCATAGCCAAATATTTGTTATGCATTCCATTATGTCCCATGAACTATTTTTAAAAATGTTATTAAATTTATTGGGGTGATACTGGTTAGTAACATTATATAGGTTTCAAGTGTATAATTTATGATCTGTGTGTGTGTGTATGTGTGTGTATATATATATATGGCATTGTGTTCACCACCTAAAATCAAGCCTCCTTCCATCACTATATATTTGACCCCCTTTACCCTCTTCTATTCCCCCCTACTCCACCAACTATTTTAAAAAATATTCCATACCTTTTAATAATTGTTACATATCTCCAGTAGAAAACCAACTCATACAGCACTTAACATCAATAAACTGTGAAGTTGTTATTATTACCCATATTTTAAAAATACAGAAAGACATTACAAAGAAACTTTCTCAAGGTCACAGTACTAAGAGGCTGGGGACTGAGCCCAGATTTCTGATGCCAAAAAGCTATGGTAACATTCCGTAAAATAGCAAGTTTTAACAAATCAACTGGCCTATGGAGACAAAAATTGTTATTAGTGGTTGCCTAGAACTTAGGGAGGAAAAAGAGAGGAAGTGAGAAATGCAGGGTAGAAGGAGTGACTACTAATGGATATTTAGGTCTTTTCAGGGGGTGGAGGTAATCAAAAAGTTCTAAAATTAGATGGCAGTGATGGTTACACAACTCTAAATAGGCTAAAAACAATGGAGTTGTGCACTTTTCAAATGGATAAGTGGTTTGATCTGTGATATCTCGTCTATATATATAAAAGCCAAGCGACCGGAAAGACTGGTCGCTCTGATGCACACTGCAGCCAGCCAACCGGCCCGATCAGGGTGGGGGCCAGCCAGCCAACTTCCTGCGGCCCCTCCCCCTGGCCAGCCTGGCCCTGATCCAGGCCAGCCAGACGGACCCCACCCATGCATGAATTCGTGCACCGGGCCTCTAGTATCTCAATAAAGCTGTAAAACATCAACTGAAAATTGGAAGGGGATGAATTTTTGACATTTTGTGATCTTTTAGATCAAAATTAATAACAACTCAAAAACTAACATTTGGTTCTATCTGAAGGCTTTGATGTTTTGCCTCCCCAAGTATTTACAACCTATTTAACATTAGAAATGCTCAGTTGTAACTGGAAGAGAAAAGCTGGCTTACTGCTCCTGGTTTAATTCCAACATCAGAACTCTTGGTTTCATCTACTCCCCTTCCTGTGGAATGGGGACTGCACTATTTATCTGCACTCTAACTTAGAGAGATAAAAACAGAAATAAAAATATAATACTGAGAAAGGTTGAGTCACTAAATCATTATTGATCATTAGGGTAAAAAGGTAGTGGGGTAAAATCTATTGGAGACATCTGGTATATGACTACAGAAACAGCAAATTACACTAATGTCATGAGAAGGATTCATGAACATGGAAAATCAGGCTTATCTTAAAACCATAGTTTCATTCTTCCACTTTTCTCTAATGGCCTCTTATTACTTATCGTATTAAATCCCAAATCTGCCAGCCAGTGTGACTCAGTGACTGAGCATCGGTCCATGAACCAAGAGATTACCAGTTCGATCCCAGTCGGGGCATGTGCCCGGGTTGCAGGCTCAATCCCTAGTAGGGGCGTACAGGAGGCAGCTGACTAATGTTTCTCTCTATCCCTCTCCCTTCCTCTCTCTCTCAAACCAGCTGCTCCACACAACCACCTCATTTCCCGTTTCACAATAATCTCAAGATTATCATCATCCTTACTGTCTCACACTCAACTCCATCTCCAAAACAGTGGAGATTCCCTAGTAATCTCTCTTCCTTTCTCCCCTCTAGCTGTCAAACTCCCAAATCTTTAAAGCTCCACCTCAAATTCCACCTCCTTCTTAACCATTTAACTCTTTACTCTCCTCTCCCACGTCATCATACCCCACCTGGTCCCATTCGACCCTTGTGCTAAATATGGCCACCCAGTTTCACCATTATTCCTTGTGGCGATCTCACATGGCAACCACTAGCCGAGAACAGAGCACAAAGCAGATAGCTTAGTCATTAAGTTACCATGAGTAGACTTACTCCCCAATTCCAGTAAGGCATGCAAAAACAGGTCTAAAAATAAACCTGTCCCTCAACTAGCAATCCATGAAATAATCCAGAAGTTACCTTTATATGTGACTTTTAAGATAATGTATGATTTAAGAGTTTCCCATCTAGGTGCTCTATTAATATAAATAATTTAGTTCCTTACACAAATATCATTTAATTTATGGAAATCCTTCAAAAATGGGATATTTGATTTACATGGACTTGTCCCATTTAGAAATCACATCATTCATTCATTCAATAAATAAATATCTGAGAACCAACTAGGGGTCAGGAACTTAGTTACAAAACCCTAGGCTCATCTCAGGAGATAAAATTCAGAAATTCTTTGTCATTATGTTTACTTTCAAAAGCTTTCCTTGCTACATACCAAGGATGTAATTGAAGACAACACCAACGCAAGTGTCCAAATAGGCAACATACCGCCCTGACCCGTTTGGCTCAGTGGGTAGAGATCAGCCTGTGGACTGAAGGGTTACAGGTTCGATTCCGGTCAAGGGCATGTAACCTTGGTTTGCGGGCACATACCCAGTGGGGGTGTGCAGGAGGCAGCTGATTAATGTTTCTCTCTCATTGATGTTTCTGACTCTCTATACCTCTCACTTCCTCTGTGTAAAAAAATCAATAAAATATATTTAAAAATAAATAAATAAATAAATAGGCAACATACCTACCAATAAAGGCCCATAAAGGCCCATCAGCTGCTGGCCACAAAACCACCATCAGCCAGTTCCTTTGCCTGAGCATGGCCCCTGATTACCCAAATCTTGAGCCAGAATCCCCAATCCCCTACTCCTTCCCCCAAACCAGAGCCAATCCAGCTATTTTCCTCTTGCCTCATCTCCACCCACCAGAGGAGAAGTGAAACCCTAGCAAACCATTTCTAAATGACACACAGCCTACCCGGCACTTAGAATCTCAACTGCCAGGAACAGAATGGATCCTTCTCTCAGACGGGTTTCATGCAATTAGACCTGCTCTAACTACTCATGCATACCAATTATGGGCTTTATTTACAAAGTACACTAAATGTAGACATGGTTCAGACACGCCCTGACATCTATCCTCGGGATCAGTTTAATGTACTGGCGTTCCTCCTGTACTTACATATCTTCTTTTCAAAAAATCCCACCCTGGTATTCTAGGACCTCCCTACCACAGCTTTTGTGTTCTTGGCTTTAAGGCAAGGATCAATGAGATAAAAATATTGTTCAACAAAAAGTTGGCACCATTCTCCTAGAAACACCACCCAACCAGACACACGGCAAAGTATTTAATTGACACAATTCTAAAACTGATTAAAAGTGTGTGTGCAGGGGTAAGGGTAGAATCAAAGAGAAGGAATAATTTCTTTGGTTAGTTTTTTTTCTTTTAAACCTAAAATTTCTTACTAAAGCTGGTTTATAGGTAGTTAACTTTTCCAATTATCAGCCCCAAAGGGGGGAAGATAATGGCAGGAAATCTGAAATAATACAAAAATAATCCAAACCGTAGACTTTCTAGTTCAACTTTGACTTCCAAGTATGTCACTTGATCACACGCTAAGTATGTGTGTATTTGTGAAATCCTGAGAATTCACTCCAAACAAATTATATTTTACCAAGCTCAAGAGGAAGTTGATAGGTCTAGCTTTTACTAGGGTTATCAATCTATTCTTAGACCAAGAGAAAATTGACATTACCTCGAACTTTCTTTGCAGCAAGCAGACAAAGAAGTTAAGGATTTGTACGAATGCCTCAACTTGCAGGGTCAGTCAAGGAAGTTTGAGAAATGAACAAAGGAAGAACATTGGCACAGAAAATACTATTGTATTTGAAGGGTTAAGTTTTGTCAGGAGAAATTGAGAAGTGGCCTGCCTCATTTTCTGAAAATTTCCAAGACTATGAAGTACTATACATCACGGAAAATTTTCAAATGAAGCCTACTTATTCTGACATACTTTTGTGTTTAAATGTTTGTGGAGCTCCCTATATAAACACTGCTATGTATTATCTGCACACTTTCTCTGGGTTCCAGCAGCTACTTGAATTATTCTTGTTGGCCCCGTAAATATGAAAAATGCTAAGATGGAGAAATAAGATAACAGAGCTACAGCACTCATGCCTCATCTCACAATCAATAATCATTGGTTAATTGACTCGAGTTGGAAACAAACAAAACAGAAGATTCCTGATTTGTTCGAATCTAGCTGAGAGCTCTATTAACTGAAGCCCCCGAACTCCTCATGATTCTAACAGTCTAAGAAACAAGACAAAATAAAGTCTGTATCATTCATTCATTCATTCATTCATTCATTCATTCATTCATTCATTCATTCCAGATATGAGAGACTTCTTATGTGCTAGGCACCATGCTAGAGGCTGAGATTATAATGGGATATACAGTAAATTTTTAAAACTTCATATATTCCTCATGCCTCAACATCCCACTCAGGCTGTCAACAACCACATCCAGGCGACCGACCAGCTGCATCAGTATAAGGTACCTTTGGTATCCCTGCCGAAAGGTACCTTTCTCGCCCTCTCTCCCCTGTCTATGTCCTAATGACATTCAATGAAATCGCCTTAGGACCTTTGATTGTGTACTGCACCCTGACCCCAATGAAGGAACTTGCCCACAGGATCTCACTCTCACTCAGCTCCCCACCTGCTTGGCTGAGTGTGTTCCCTGGATGCTCCTTCCACATGCCCCCCTGCATCGCCTACCATGTGCTTCCCTCCCTCTTCTAGGACCTGGGAGTATAATCTAACATCAAATGTCTCTCCAAGTGCAATTTCTGTAGCTTGTAAAGATCCTCAGAGACCTCCACAAAGGGGACTTACTTCCCCATCCTCCTGGAGCTTGATCTAACAAGGAAGACAACCAAGCGTCACAAAAACAAACCGGAGAAGTCCTTCCAAGAAAACGTGAGTGGGATTATGAGAGTGTACGATGAAAACAGCCTTGTGCTGAGGCCTGAAGAATGGTGAGGCCTTAACTGGGGGGAAAGGAAAAGAGAACAGGGGGCAGGGGAAAGGAAGAGTTCCATGAAAACAGAGCAGCTTGTGCAGGAGTCCCTGGGGAGAGGACGCAGGACCCACAGGCTGGACGGCAGGAAAGTAGGCAATGTGGGGTGAGAAAATAGAGAAGAAGGCAGAGACCAGCCAGACCTGCCTGCCTTGCATAAGAAGAAAATATAAGAATAAAAAGCTGCGTGTGGCATAAAATGGACTGGATCCCAAGTCAGCCAAGTGGTCCCAAGTCCCACTTCCAAACCAGGTGGTGCCACGCAAGGTTAGGTCTGATCTCCATCCCATGCAGCGTGTCAACTGTAGACCCAAACACCTACCACTGAGCACCCTTATGAGGAAGGAACTAAGTCAAAGTTTGGGAAATGGCTTTTGTAAAGTATTTGGCAAATTAGCATCTAATCTAATAAAAGAGTAATATGCAAACTAACCCTATAAGCCACACCCACAAGCCACACAAACCAACCAATCAGGAGCAAATATGCAAATTAACTCAACTAAGATGGCAGCAGCCACGGATCTGGAGTTCCCCCAGGCAATGAAGCAAGCCAGGGCCCTATAGGCCCTGAGCTCTACTCAAGGCTATAAAGTTTCAATTATAGAAGATAAACAAACCCCAGATACTTGCCGGGCTGGGACCTTGCATTGCCAGGGGCAACCCAGACTTAGACTGGGGGACCAAGGCAACAAAGTTTCAATTATAGAAGTTAAATAAATCCCAAATACCTGTTTCTAGCCAGGCACCCCAGTAGGGACTCAAACCCTGAAGGGGTTATGGGCAGCCTGAAAACGGCCCTCAGCCCCTCATCCAGGCTGACCACACCCCCATGGGGTGAGGGTCCACACTGGGGGGCTTGGCAAGCCTGCAAACAGCCATCAGCCCCTCTCACCCAGGCTGGACAGGCACGCCAGCAGGTGGACATCCCCCGAGGGGCCCCAGACTGCGAGAGAGCACAGGCCAGGCTGAGAGACCGCCCCCCCCCCCGACCCCCGAGTGCACAAATTTTTGTGCACCAGGCCTCTAGATATAATATAAACCATAATCTGCATAAAATCTTTTTCGTTTTAAAATCAGAGACAAATTAAGAATCATGTACCCAAAGATAAGATAGTTTCAGAATATTAATACTCTCAGACTTGAGCTTCCCCATAGGGAATGACAGTCAGAAAACTCAAGAATGTCAAAATTCAGGAGGTAACCTGTCCTATGACCTTCACAGATGGATGGCAGGCTGCTCAAATACTTATCTTCTATTATATATATATATATATATATATATATATATATATATATATATATATATATATATATATATAAAAGCCCAGCAACTAGAACAGCGGGACGACCTGAACGACCGGTGGCTATGACCCACACTGTGGCAGCCAACCAGCCTGATCCGAGCTCCAATCGCCCCCCATACCCCAGCTGGCCCAGCCCCCTATCAGCCCCCAACACCCCAATCAGGCCAACCACCTGCAGCCCCTACTCCTGCTGGCCCCACCCCCAATGGTCCCTCCCAACACTCATCCAGAGATCGATGGGCCCCGATCAGGGTGGGCCAGCCAGACCCCACCCATGTACAAATTCATGCACTGGGCCTCTGATATATTTTATTTCAGTACACCAGAATCTTATATTTTAAATAACCACTGTGTAAACATCCTTAGAAAAAACAGGACTCGTAGGAATCCAGAATTGTGTGCTATAGAGCTCTTGGAGCCAAACCAGACAGAATCTTAGCGCAAAATTAGGCGTAAATAAGTTGAAGTACAAGAGGCTCTCTTGGTCCAAAGGTGATTTTCTCAAGTATAGCGAAGGAGCGTATAGGAAAGAGAAGCATCGGCGGTTCTCTAGGATGGGTAAGTGGCTGTATTAGCTACTCTGTTACTGCTGCGTGCAATTCTTGCTGCCAAAAAACAGCGAGAAAGTAAAAAGGGCAGGTGCTCTAAGATCGCTGCTGCTGTGCGCTTAGCTTATCTCTACAACTTCCTCTTACTCTTATCTCTTCCTAAAAGGAAGCTTTACAGCAATCAAGTGTAGCAAGAGCAATGACTGAGTAGACAACCCCTGCCAAAAAAATTTTTCTTTACCTTTTTAGGTTGTTTAGGTCACTTCTAGTCATTGATAGTTACAATATGCTATTGGTAAGCTTCAAAAAAGTATTTTAAAAAAATCAAAATAATAAAACAAAATCAATTTTTGTAAACACACATTCTCCTGTACAACCCATGTGGACAGAATACATATTTATAGATTAGCTATCAAAACTGAATTCCTGTCATTCAAATTTCCTGAAATTAGTACCCACAGAAATACTGGCTCAAAGGAGTTATTTAAAAAGTATGCCACTCAAAACATATTTTACTTCAACTGTTTATCAAATAAAGCCTTTTATGCCTTTTAGGAATTTATCCTTCAGGGCAAAAGAACATTTTGTAAAATAAGGGTGTTTGATTTTGGCATCATTTTCAAAACTTGAAACGTGTGTCACATAGAACCCCAACCCTAAAACTGCTGTCCTTTCATCAGTCTGTTTATAGAATAGCTATGCAGGAATTCCTGAAATACTTACAGTTCTTTTTCACTCAATACCAGAAAACTCTTATAAGCTTAATGAATCAGAGAAACATACACCCTAACAAAGGCAAGATGCTTCAGGCCTCCCCAGGAATTTCACCATCCAGGCTCCCTCCGTGGGGAGGGGAGACCACACTGAAAAGTCAGTGTCCCTCCTAGAGAACAGCCTAGCCCGGCAACCAGACCAAGGGGCTGCAGAACAGTATAAAACGACTCCCATATCCTAAGTCAATGACAATAACCCTAAAACTCCTCGGTCTCTTCCAGGCTCTGGTACCAGGGAAGGCAGCCTGTGAGCGGGACTATCGGAAAACCTTGTCTAAGTAAGATTCAGGACTGCGTAATGTTCCTGAAACAGAATGAACTCTTGCCCTAGCCAATTTGGCTCGGTGGATAGAGCGTCGGCCTGCAGACTGAATGGTTCCAAGTTCGATTCCGGTCAAGGGCATGTACCTTGGTTGCAGGCACATCCCCAGTAGGGGGCGTGCAGGAGGCAGCTGATCGATGTTTCTCTCTCATTGATGCTTCTAACTCTCTATCCCTCTCCCTTCCTCTCTGTAAAAAAAAAAAATAAATAAATAAATAAATAAATAAAATATATTTTAAAAAATTAAAAATAAAGAATGAACTCTCTTAAGATATGGCCAACACTGGATATATTAAATCACCCACATTTTTTAAAAGTCAAAATATAAACTGCTTTTATGTGAAAAGACTCCAGCTTGATATAATTCCTCTTTCAGATGTTAGATGGAATCCAGGCAAATGCACAGGAACAACAGGGCATACTGTACACTTCTCCCATTTACTTCCCTCCCAGTTCTGCAACCCACATTTGCCAAGATCAATAAACACGGAAGACAACGGAAGAACTTTAATATATCAAAACAACGGAGTGAAAGAAGTCCCCCGGGGTGTCTGGCTAGATAGCACGTAGTCCCAAGATGGAGCTCTGAGTAAAAACACGTTGGAGTTTGATATTAGATACTAGAATCTGTATTTCATTCCTCCTTTCACCTGGAGGCTGAGATAATATGCTCTTGGTATCTTCAAAACAATAAGCTATTGGTATCTTCAAGGCATTAACGGGAAAAGGGGAGGGGGGGCAGAGAGCAGGCGTTTGGGCCAAGCCCAGCTGGAGAAGAGCGTCTTCAAGACAGAGGCAAGCCAAATGCACACCAGCAAGTCACTGCTTCTGCTGAAGAAGGCGGTCATTTGTCACTTTCCCTAAACCTGGCAGCAAGAACTGCCACCTCCCCCTTCCAATCAAGCCCCCAACTCAAGGGGCACACACCCTCCGCGGCACCCAGAGTGAACACAGGATGATCCTGTTCAAGAAAAAGGAAGGAGGAAGAGGAGACTGGAGGGAAGATGTAGATATCTCTGAAAATCTCTTCCAAGAAAAAGGAAATGGGCACAAGACTCCTTGGCACCGAGTTCCTGAGAATGGCAACCGGAGGGGAGAGAGAGAAAGTCCCAGAGCATTGCGGCCTGCTCATCAGATCTCTTACTTGGTATTGCTTCTCCACAGATTCAGAAAGCGGCCTGCCTGCTCTCATCAATGATCAAACTCAAACACCTGGAAAGTCCATTCGAATCCACAATAACTACCGCAAAACCAACCTGCACTTGGCAGCAAGAGGTGATGAGAGGTAAAGGGCAGAGCCCTGGAGCTGAGAGGTGGGGTTTACTCCTGGTTCCACCAGCCCAGCGACCCTGGGCAAGTTGCTAACTGCTCCCTGCCTGGTTTCCTCACCTGGGAACTGGGGCCAATGATAGCAGAACTGCCTGATAGACAGCTGTGAGGTTTCGATGACTTAACGCACACAGACTGCTTAGAGCAGTGGTCACCAACCAGGGGTCCGTGGACCACTGGTGGTCCCCGAGGTCCGAAAGGTTGGCAACCACTGGCTTAGAGTAGATGCTGGGTTCACAGTAAGCAAGCCATGTGTACGTGTTGGTTACCAGTATTTACTGAGGAAGTGGTTGGTTTTATATTAGACTAGAGGCCCGATGCACAGCATTCGTGCACTTGCGGGGGAGGGGGGGGTGCAGGGAGAAGGTCCCTCAGCCCGGCCTGCACCCTTTGTCTGGGAGCCCTCAGACATCCTTAGCTCTGCCACAGAGGCGGGAGAGACTCCCACCACTGCACTCACCAGCCACCAGCCTGGCTTGTGGCTGAGCTGCCCTCCCCCTTTGGAGCGCACTGACCAGTGGGGGGCTGCTCCTGCATTGAGCATCTGCCCCCTGGTGGTCAGTGCACATCTAGCCACCAGTCATTCTGCCATTCAGTCAATTTGCATATTACCCTTTCATTATATAGGAGGATACTAGAACTTATATTTCATTCCTCATTTCACCTGGAGGCTGAGGCAATATGCTATTGGTATCTTCAAGACAATAACTGGAACAAGGTCGACGGAAGGGGAGAGAATTTGATTTGGAAAATTATAACCACGGACACGTTCTCTCTCTTAATCCCATTCAAGGGTGAGAGATGAATTTCTGGGAGCCTGTTGGAGGCATATGATATAACCCATAGCAAGGCTGTGACAGGTATTTCTGTGTAGCCACACCATCTACACAGGCTAGTGTGGGTCAAAGAAACCTTCCCCAAGGTACCAGGCTTGGCCTGAAGCAAGCGGGAGTTCCCCAGGGAGAGACATTTTACGCCACACACTCTCGGCAGCCCTGCTCTCCGAGGAGACCTGGGTGAACACGCTAATCCCTGGCTGAGCAAGAGGCAAGTTTCAAGTCCTCCTCAACAGTCACGTGTGAGCTGTGCACACCTGGGGAACCTCACCAGGCAGGCAGGTGATCACAGAGACTGAGGAGAGGAACCAAGAGCTGACAACAGTAGGACTAGGAGAAAGATCAGGGCACCCATCAACAAGCGATCTGACTCCTGCCACCCAGGAGTGAGACCTACACAGGTGCAGAGGAGGAATAATCACAGAAGGGTGCTAGGCACGCTTTTTTAACAAGGCCTGTCTGGACAACACAGGTCATGGGACTCGTTCAGGCTGTCTTACTGTAGTAGGCCAACACCTAATAAATGTGGAGGCTTCTTCCATAAATAGCCTGGTAGAGAGCGTTGGTAGAGAGCTGGCCCCCAAGTTTACGGGTGAGGTTGAGTGATAGGCCTCCTAGATCCATATTTACTGACTGACTCACACCGTGAGCGGGGCTGCAGCCGTCTTACAGCCTAAGCTAACGAACCCCAAGTTTTTTAGGCATGACCAAGGCATGAGATGCGAGTAGACCTTTCCACAGGAGGCAAATTTCACTGAAGAGGCGTAAACCTTCAAGACACAATCATAAGCTGAAAATAAGCCTGCATGTTCCCCTCAACTCAAGATTATGAGACCATTCAACCCAACACAAAAAGGTTTTGCAACTCAATGGGCCATGTAGAAATGGCCCGGTTTCATCCTGGCACTGTGGCTTTTTAAAAAGGGTCACACCCGATACAGCAGCCTGCAGGCTGCATGGCAGGCGCCATTTGAGACCAGCTTTGCTCATTGTGATGGTAACCATCAGCAGAAGAAATTCCCAGCAGGATGCTCTGCTGGGCCCATTAATCAATACAGGGAAATTCCAACAAAAGGCCTGTCCAGTCCCGCTTCCCTAACGCATTTTTTTAATAACACAAAGGAATCAGAAGCCAGAGACTCTAGGATGGTTAAAAGGCTAACCATCCTGACGAATCTCTAATGGAACACTTGAGAAACCCATTCACACATGGTCCGTCTCACACTCCAGCCTTTTTCCTCAGCCCCAAACTTGATAGTCGTAACTAGCACTCAGCTCCCTGCCATGCAAATAGCGCTCTCTCTGTCACTCAGCTGAGACCACTGAAATGGCTCCAGGAAGGACAGGAAAATCCACCGCGCCTTCTACTAAAAGCCCCCGTGTCCCCTCTTCCTCCAGCTTTATTATTCACGATGGACACCCACGCACAAAAGCAAATGGGTCTTCCTCCCTCACTCCTTCCTATGGGCTGGGGGCCGCCTTTGTTGTTTGGGCTACTTTCTCATCAACATGAATTTATTCTGGATTTTTTTTAAAAAGAGAGAAGAGAGAAAAATCCAGCCAGCCAATCAGAAAAATACTACGATTATCTTATCCTAAATCCCAAAGGGCCCCTTTGAGAGTATGATCAAGACCAAGAAGAAAAAAAAAAAGACCAAGGACCCTCTCCCAGGTAACGCGTGTCCACACAAATTCTATGTTTCCAGGGAGCTACCTCACAAAGTCCTTTGTGCAGGGTTTGTCCAGGGCTCACGGATCCCAAATCCAACCCTAAGGTTAAACCAATCTCTGCTCTTAAGCTACTTTGAATGTCTATGGAGGACAGCGGAGGAGTGGACTAAAAAGGCGACCTTTCTAAAAAATGTCAACAGCTTATGCAAACGGACGTTTTCTCGGCAATTTCTTTGCAGTTTACAGAAGAGTAAACTCCTTTTTCAGCTGTCTACACCTTCTTCCGAGGAAAAGGCCTACCTTTCACCCCTACTCCTCCCTTCCCCCATCCCCTCACCACACATACCACTCACCTGGATTACTGGGCAACCAGGAACTAGCTCCCAGGTAAGCGCTAGTCCCCCCTCGCATCCCCACACCTCCAGTCCCTGCCACCCCATCAGCTTATCCTCTTTTACAGTCACTCCGGGTGTTCAAGGTTCGTCAGCTGTTTGGGAGGAACGCAATTGCCCAGGACTCACCTAACCCTCGCAACACCCCAATCTGACAGAATTCAGGGTGGGGTGGGGCACAGCAATGTGAGTGCTGAGGAAGCTCACTGGGCCCTTCTTCCACCCACAAGTAGCTGCCACTGGAGCCTGACCAGGGCCCTAATTCTGCATGCTCATTCTCCCCTGAGACTACATGGACACAGTCCCCTCCCCACTGACCTACCTCTTTCACATCTTAAAAGGACGGTCTCAAAGCCCCTCACTCCCCAACCCTGATCTGTTCTGGTGTCTCCTGAGGGGGATTCTTCTCTGACCCCACACCTAAGAGTTACCTAGTTGGGGGCGGGGGGAAGTGGGGAGGTTCTTACAATGCAAGTACCTAGGCCAGTCTGAGTTCAACAGAAATGGGGCGGGGGAGGGGGGGGGAGGGACATGGAGTGAAATGTAAATATGTAAACACGAGAAAAATTAAGCGTACATAAAACAGAATTCTCAAAACCAGCAAAATATTTCTGAAACCCAGGCCAGGCCGAAAAGAGTTAAAATCCTTTAACCCTGTTCTCTGGGCTAATGAAAGGGATGTAAATTGTAAGAGAAACTCGGTCGGGGTTGGTGCAGACAGCTGTGCTGGCTCAGCCTAACAGGACACAGGACAAGGTGAGGAGCCAGGTCACCGAGCTTCTGAAAAAGACCTCGACTCTGGCCCTCTCCCCGCTTCTACGCAGCAGCATCCTCAGAAACGCCTGTGCCACTTAATGGAGTGGTAGGCCCGTAAAGAGTAGTGCAGGCGTAAAACTGTAACCCACTGCATAAAACTATACAATTATCTCTTTAATTATGTACAAACCAGGTGATAATTATCCCAATAATAAGGTTCCCCATAATAGCCACGTGTTTTAAAAATCTGCAATCCTCAAATCTTATGAGTGGGCATAACCATCTCTAAACCCAGGCATTTATTCTTCAAAAAAAAAAAAAAGAAAAGAAAAGTGACTGCGAGGTTTCCTAGGGATAGGGCATTGTGCTAAGTGCTGTGGGGACACCAAGATGAATGAGAAACGGTCACTGCCCTTGAGCTCAGCACAAGCTTGTGGGAAGAATATAATAGAGACAAATAGCTAGAGTGCAAAGCAGCGTGTGATAAGCACCGTAAGAGAAATTCCAGGCACCCCAGGAGCGGGCGAGAGGAAGAGCGATGGCCAGAATAAACAGAGGCCGGAGCACGAGGCCACGGCGCTGCACTGGGCTCCTGAGGGATGAGAGGCAGTCTGCTCAGTGGAGGTTAAAATTGAGAGGACAAGTTAATAAGCAGGAAGGGCATGAGCTGAGGAACAATGATGAAGAAACCCCGGTGCTCGGAATGGAACGGGATGGCGATTGAGGCAGAGTTGTCAAAAGGATTATTTGCCCGGCTGGCATGGCTCAGTGGTTGAGCATGGACCTATGAACCAGGAGGTCACGGTTTGATTCGAGGTCAAGGCATATGCCCAGGTTTCGGGGCTCGATCCCCAGTGTGAGGTGTGCAGGAGGCAGCCCATCAATGCTTCTCTCTCATCATTGATGTTTCTATCTCTCCCTCCCTCTCCCTTCCTCTCTGAAATCAATAAAAATATATTTTTTAAAAGGATATTTGAATGAGGCCCCTTGAACTCTCTTGGGTGCACCAGGAGAATGAGGATCATTTTGCATCAATAAAGTCACTCTGCTGATGGGTAAGCCAAGCCCACTTAACCCACAGGCACCCAGGTTCTTTCTTTCCTAACAAGGAGTAATGTGGCACAGCCTTCAGTTAAGCCTAAATGGAAAGGAAATTGGAGAGAAGTTTTCTGAAGCAAACCAGGCAAAAAAGAATTAAGCGCCTCACTTGAGCATCAAGTCAGCAGATCTGGGTCTGAGTCCATCTTGCCACCTACCTACACCACCTCGGTAAGTCACTCACACTCTGTTTCCTCCCATGCAAAACTCAAATGATCATTCCTCCACCCGGTAAGAACGTTTGCTAGTCCAATGAGTTGGATGTGCATTAGACCTTCGCATCTCATTGTAAAGCTCTTTCAAATTATAAGACAATATTACTGGGTAACTTTTGAAAAAATTATTTTAAGTTCTTTTACATACAAGTAACACACTAGATTGTCTGATTAAAACCTCAAGCACTGTGGTGAGTGTCACAGCGAGGGTAGGATAGGCTCAGAAGGAAGCAGATACCAGGGGTGCCAGGGCAGGGAAATGGAAATAAATGGGATGACGCTGAGGTTGCTGGGCTGCGGAATCAACCACCCAAAAGCACAGGCAGCTAGACTTCCCGTGTACTTAACCTTATGCACCTCCTTAATTAACAGAAAGCAGCTCAAACTAGTTTAAATGGAAGCTTGCACCCTAAGAGAGGGCTCCTAAGTGATACCTGATCTTTAAAAACCCTTATTTTGTTCAGGTTACATGAAGTTCCCTTAACAAATATGAAGATATTAATATGGTTCCACCTCATTTCCTTTTCTTAATAGCATCGCTTTTCTTAATAGCGAAAGCCAATCAATACTGAATCTCAACTATGCAATTATCTGAATGATATAAAAGATGGGGTTTCTTTTTCAAAGATAAAGAACACATTCAAAGGTATGTCCATGCATTTGCGCATCACAGCAAGCTCTTTTGCCATTCGCTATAAGAATGTTTGAAGCTCTAAATAAAAATACTAACCTGCACTAAAAGACTCTATAGTATGTCTCATTAAAACAAATGTCCCTTTGATCCCATGTAGCCTCAAGCCTTTCAAACTCTAACATAACAGACTAGCCTGCTTATAATTTAAAAGCCAAGTAATGTTTCCTGACCCAAGAAAGAGTATCCATCATGGCAGACTTCACAGATATTTCTCCAGCTCCTCACCTCCTGAATCTCTAGCAACCGGTTACCCTCCCTCTTCCTCCCCACCTTCCATTAATAACTGATTCTCCAAACCAGGGCACTCTTGAGTGAAAGGGGGACGCTGCTAATAATTAAGCCAGCAAAACAGGTACTAAAAAAAACAAACGAGGATGTATGGAATCCAACTTACAACTACTATTCTGGGTAGAAAGAAACATCGACTTCTTCATGGAGGAAGGGAAGGGAAAGTGGTAGTTAGGTTGAACTCGTAAGCCAACATTGGGACGTACCCCAGCACTCAGCTCCCCTCGCTGAATGTGCATTAGAAAGAGGCATGGATCAGAAGAAGGCAGGAGAGGGTGGGGGTAAGAGGGAGAGATCAACCAAATGACTTATATGCAAACATACAGGCCTAACCAATGGACACAGACAACAGGGGGGTGAGGGCATGCGTGGGAGGGATAGGGGATAATGTGGGGATAAGAACACATATGTAATAACTTAATCAATAAAGAAATTTTAAAAAGAAAGAGAAGCTGCCCCTGCCCCAGTTGCTTCTCTCCCCCTCTCTGGGGTGCTAAGTGCAGGTCAGTATGTCCTGGGCTAATGCCTGAATGCGAATTCCTCGGGGCCACTGGAAAGAGCTTATGGGCTTGTTTGTTCTCTGCTATAAACTGAAAACTATCCTTCACTGCTAAAGAGGCACTAAGAACCTTCAATTAAATAGGCATTAGCCATGTCAGCTCCTCGTCCAAAACATTCATTAAGTATGGTTTACTGTGCTGGCTGCTGCAAAGGTCAAAGTGTACAGCTCACATCCTCTCTGAATGTATAGAGCAAGGAGGAAAATGACAATGCCTGGGCCGTAAACATGGGAGAAATGCACACATCAAAAAGGGGATTTAAACGCACAGACCAAGGGGAAAGAGCAGAGCTAGACTGGGGAACAGAGCAGAAAGCAAACCAGTTAAAGAAACTGGTTCAAGTGATCCCAAGGCGCAGCTAGGGAGGCAGCACGGAGGCAGCACATCACCAGAGGGGGAGCGGCAGGAGTGAACCACTGCAGGCCCCTTTTCTTTTATTTTCTTTTCAATATATTTTTATTGATTTCAAAGAGGAAGGAAGGGGGGAGAGGAGGAGAGGGAGAGAAGGAGAGAGGGGGAGAGGGGGAGGGAGAGAGGAGGGGGAGGGGAGGGGGTGTGGGGGAAGGGAGAGAGAGAGGAGTATCAATGAGGAGAGAGAACCATTGCCTCCTACACCCCCTCCCCCCACCTGCCCACACTGGGGATCAAGCCCAATAGCCAGGCATGTGCCCTGATGGGTAATCAAACCGTGGTTGCTCAACCACTGAGCCATGCCTGCTGGGCCAGGCCCCCTTTTGTGGTTGGTCCAATTCACCTGCATTTAGGACCAAAGCATTTCTAACCATTATATGACCCATTCTGGTAGCATCACACCCTCACACTCCCATTGGCCTATGAGCCCCCTTAAACCTGGACCTTTTGTGTGCATCACTGCACTCTAATGGGCACTCAAAAAACAGGTGCTCAACAAATACCTTTTTTTAAACTAATGAAAGATAAAACTTACTATCATCATCATTTTACGTGTATAGCTTAGTATTATTAAAGGACAGTCACAATGTTGTACAACCATTCTCACCTTCGGTCTCCACAACTCTTTTCATCTTGTAAAACTGAAACTTTATACCCGCTATTCCTGCCCCTCGGCCCCTCCCCCCGAATCTCTATGAATTTGAGTACCACAGATGCCTCATACAAGCGGAATCATACAATTCATGTCTTTTTTTGTGACAGGCTTATTTCAGTTAGTGTAATGTCCTCATCCATATTGGGACTTACCTCAGAATTTCTTTCCTTTTTGAAGCTGAATAATATTCCGTGTGTGTGTGTGTGTATGTGTGTGTTAATTGTTTTTCCATAAGCATACCATATTTTCTGGCATATATGAGGGCTTTTTCACCCAGGAAAATCTTCTCAAAAGTCGGGGGTAGTCTTATATGCTTGAGGGGGTGGGGGTCGTCTTATAGGGCGGGTGCTGAAACTTCTGAGCTGGACTGGAAAATCTGAGGTCGCCACATATGGTGGGGGGAGCTCAAAAACGGCCGCACTCCATTCATTTCAATGGAGCCGGACGGAGACCGCAAGTGTCTCCGTTCGGCTCCTTTTTGTGCCGCATACGGTCTCCGTCTGCACTTTTTAACCCAGGAAAATCTTCTCCAAAGTTGGAGGTCGTCTTATACGCCCAGTCGTCTTATACATCGGAAAATACGGTACCTTCTGCATCAATGAGTAGCTCTACCTCAGAGACTAGAACCCCATCTACTCAAATATGAGGGAATTTCAAGTCTCTTTCTTGGATTAATATTTAAAATTTCTTCCAGAAACACAGATGAACTGGCGATTAAAATAAATAAAAATTAGGTGACAACACGCTTCTCCAAGGCTCTTCCGTTTCGTATCACCCAAGAGAATGCGTGACTCAACAACTCACTTGGCCCGTGTGGCCTGAGATTTTTCTTGTAAACCTCTTTGCTTTTACCAGCTGATATGTTGACACTTTTGTTTCAGGGCAGAGCTAAAACCCATTTTCATGAAGGCCAAGGGGAGAGCCTCTTCATCTGGAAAGAGAAAGCCACTACAGAATGAATGAACATTGCTAAATCTTCTCCAATCCTGACTTTTGTAAACCACAGAAGTTTAAAAAAGTGTTGGGGGAGGGGCCTCTGGGCAACCACCATCTCCACTAGGGTGACCTCCCAGGATGGACAGATGAGCCTGGGGGGCCAGAGGAGAGCAACTGTGTATATGCTTCCAGTCTTGGAGGCAGTGCCCCTGGGCCCAGAGGGACTTACCCTCTCCTCCCTGCCTCCTGAGGTTCTGAACAGACCTCCGAAATGCATCATCTCAGGTGACTGTCACCATGAACACTACACACTTCTTCTTCCTGCTCCCTGGAACTTCCTGGTGGCTTGATCTATTTTTAACGCATGTCTTCTGTCGCCTCGACCTGTCAATAGACCCCATTTTCCCAACCAAGTTAATGGGTCCGAACTGCTCCTGTTCATTTCTATCAGACGATGTCCTGATAGAAAGGGCAGGGAAGGGTTAAATTACACCTTGATCAAGAAATGACACTTTAGGAAAACTAGAAAACCTGGGAAGAGGAGTGACCCAGGGGACAAAGAAGATCAGAAATGTGATCTAACCCAAGAAAACAGAAGGAATGGGGAAAAAAAAAAAGGCGAGTAGTGCAGAATGCATTGCCATGAAAATTTAATTCAACTCGTGTCATATTGGTTTTTCATCACTAATAAGTGGTCAGAAAGTCAGACCAGGCAACTTTAAAAAAGCAGGGATCATTCCTCACATTTCCTCGGATTCCTGTGTTGTAGTGCCAGGCAACTGTCTACTATGCTTACTGCATATTGACTTATAGACTGATGCTTACTTGATATCAAACAATAATGCAAGATCACTGTTTCTTTTTCCTTATTAACATAACTCAATATTAAAAAAAATACAAATTTGAGCCTGGCCAGTGTGGTCCAATGGTTGCATTGAACCAGGAGGTTGTGATTCAATTCCTGGTCAGGGCACATGCCTAGATTTCGGGCTCAATCCCCAGTAGGAAGCATGCAAGAGGCAGCCAATCAGTGATTCTCTCTCATCTTTGATGTTTCTGTCTCTCTCTTCTCTCTCCCTCTCTGAAATCAATAAAAATATATTTTAAAATATGTTTTATAAATACAAATTCGACCAGAAAATGAGATTCCACATATCATGAATACACAAATACTTAGGTACTTTATCATGTATGCAATCCTGCAAAGCACAAAATCTAGTCCAAAAAATCAGTGAGAAAAAATAAGTACCCAAAAGTGTTTGAAGAAAATACTTTTATACCATCTCATACACGCTTAGATGTGTTTCATCTTTGAAACCCTGGGAGATAAAAGATCTTCCTTTAATGTCACTGTAGGAACTCCGATGGCTCACATAGACACAGTCACACAAAATTCTACGGTCAGTACTGGTTATTATGAGACAAAGCCAGGCCCTGCTTTGTCCCTTTACTTAAAAGAAAAGCCAGAAAATTGATACAGCATAAAGATGGTCTTTTAGCCAAAATTTCTATTTTGCTTACTTTCCTGAGACACAAACACACAACAGATTAAAGAGAACATCCTAATGATGTTTGGGCTTCAAACCCCAAAGGCAGCGTAGCTTTCAACTGCCTCTATCTTATAAGATCCTCAGAGAGATAACCAATGCTGACGGCAATCTGACGCACCAAGTCGGTGCCTCGGTCAATGCACTGGCCAGGCTGGCTCGCCTCAGACAGTCCAGACCCGGCCAGCTGTCTGCTCTAACTGTGGTCAGGGCAAATGAACTTCTTTAGCAATTGTTCTCCACATTCTGAAGACTTGATTGAATTCTTACTACCTCATTCACAGTTGAGCTAAGAAGATCCTTCTGGAAAATCAGAGCATGCGTGGCCATGGCCACTGCCCCTCGTTCAATTTTTAGCAATGAACGAACTTCGTGGCATTTCTACACTTATCACACACAACAGAATTGGAGGCAGACAACCCTATTATAGAACTCAATGTAAAGGTCCTGGAGGCCATGGGGGTGGAAAAATATCTATATTTGTTTTCTGGAGATTTAACATTAGATTCTGACAAGCCTTAGTCAATTTAGTCTAAACAGAAAACATCCCCAAAAGTAATACTTATAGCAAAGCTCTTTTTTTTACTCTTTTTAGTATCTTTGGTTTGAAATGTTTCATTAATATTTGCTTAAAAGGCGCATTTGTATTTCTGATATATTTTTTAATATATTTTATTGATTTTTTTTTTCCAGGGAGGAAGGGAAGGGAGACGGATAGAGAGTTAGAAACATTGATGAGAGAGAAACACTGATCAGCTGCCTCCTGCACACCCCCTACTGGGGACATGCCCTTGACCGGAATTGAACCCGGGACCTTGCAGTCTGCAGGCCAACGCTCTATCCACTGAGCCAAACCGGTCAGGGCTATTTCTGATATATTTTAATATCCACTTTGTTATTTTTAATATTGCAAAGCCGACTTCCTAGGAAGGGAAGCCCAATTATGACATAAGCTTTATAAGTAAGGTAGCCTACAGGAATTAAGAGTTTGTATTGTTGCCATGCCTCTCAAGATTAAATGTGCAAGAACCAATGTGGCCTAAAGTCAAGAGTCCCTTGTAAATAATAAAATTTTAAAGACAAAACTGACAGATATTTTTAACTGTATTAGCCCTTAAGGAATGGGGAAAACAAGCTTTTTTGAAATTTCCTAAATTCTCCTTAAAATTCATGGCTGTAGTTTCAGTCCCACTACAAAATACTGAGCTCATTAAAACAGCATTTGAAACCAGTACAAAATAAGTGAAATATTTCAAAGCAAAAAAATCTTTCAGAAAAAAAGTTACTAATTTCTTTTAAGTTCCCTAAATACTTAAAGCCACTGATTTCCATGGCAATCTCTTGACATAGCAACACCTCAATACCGCCTGATTTGCTATTTTCCCCAACAGAGGACCCCGCCAGCCCTAACAGGTACTCCACTGTATACACTCAGTCATTATGCGTATTGTTTTCAGAATTTTCTGGGGACTTTGTGACATTTCTGAGATACCTGGGCACTGTGAGGTTCTGTGGGATCTCAGGATGGGGATCTCAAGCAGCCCAAGAAGCTTCTAGAACACAGACAAAGGCTCAAATTCCAAGGGTTAGTTTAAAATCAGGCTTATTTTTTCTTTTATCTTTAAAAAAAAAAAATCAGAACTTGCCAGAGCCACTTTCCTCTTTCTTACTCTGTACCATATGCAAATTCTTCTAATAAGGAGAAAACGCTTACTTGTCACAGTACACTGAGCATCGCCCCGGAACCCAGGTCACCGGTAAGATTGCTGGTCAGGGCTCAGTCCCCAACAGGGGGTGCACAGGAGGCAGCCAACTGCAATGTTGGTCTCCCTCTCCCTTCCTCACTCTCTAAAAAAGAAATCAATAATAAAAACAAACACATTTAAAGTATATCAAACTGTCATTTTGCTTTATCAAGTTCTACCATGTTTCATCACAGTAGCCTCCCCCCATCAAGTGACCGATAATGCTCTAATAATAGGAGGTATTCCATCTGATGTGACACGGAGGATGCCCTCATTATTTCATAACAATAGACTGCCTGGCTAACTAGCTGTTCTTTGAAAGCCTGCCACTGTCAGCTTGCACTGGCTACTGAAGATTCTGGCCAAAATTCTTCGATGAGAGACGTATGATCAGACAAGCTTTTCAAACAGCAATGCACAGATTCCAGCACGGTGGCCAAGAGCAGCGCTTTCTGCAGGTGCCACAGGGACAGCGCATGGGAATCCAGCCTGTGGGAGCTGCAGGCTAAGCTTCCTTCCTGCCCGGGCACACCGTCCCAGTTCAGGCTGTGTGATGGAGCACAAGCTCCCTGAGCCTGGAGCTGGGCCCGTGTCACTGGCAGGGCACACAAGGCACTCAATGAATATGAAGACGACTCCCATCCCGCTGGTACTGCCGGAATTCCAGGAGCTACAAGGGCCACCTCTGCCAGGGAGCACCAGGCCACGCCCACCCTCACTTGAGTACTCCTGACCATAGTGCTGGCTGACCGAGTTCTGTCGCTCAGCAGGGAGATCAAAAGGGGAAACGAAGGGAAGAAGAAGAAAAGCTGGGATAAGCCATTCTGTTTTCAGTTTCCTCACCCATGCCCTAGCCGGTGTGGCTCAGTGAAAGGCACTCATCGATCATGGAGGGGGCGAGGAACGCAGTGAGGCTACAGACTGGGGCGGAGTGGGACCTGCCTGGGTGACAAAACGAAAGGAGCAAACGGAGACTTGGTTAACACTCTTTGTAATACTTTAAGCAATAAAATAACAACAACAACAAAAAACTAAAGGAGCATCCCAGGTTCGAGTCCCTTCCAGGGCACATGCCTGGGTTGCGGGCTCAATCCCCAGGAGGGGGTGTGCAGGAGACAGCCAATCAAGGATGCTCTCTCATCACTGATGTTTCTATCTCTCTCTCCTATATCCTTCCTCTCTGAAATCAATAAAAATCGATTGCAAACAAGGGAAATAAAATTTCTCACCCAGAAGTTAAATTCCTTGAGGGGCAAGTCCATGCCACCTGGTCACTTTGATACTTCCCACGGACATGTCCATAAATGTCCCCCATCGACAAACACAAATCACTCCTGACTAGGTTTCCTCCTCGACATCATGCCTTTTGAGCTGCCTGAACAGCCATTTCTACATTTCACAGAACTGCCTCATGTAACAGCGACCCATGAAGGACCATCTTTTCATACCATGTCACGCTCCCATGTCAAATAAGATGTACAGCTCGTGCCCTGACATCAAAGAATCCCATACCAGCTGTCAGAAGTTGTGGACCTGTGGGCATTTTCTTTCTAAGGGAGTCAAAACAGGCCTCAGGAAGTACCTGGGAAGCCGAGTCTCTTATTCCTCTCAGCATTCTTCAGGCCGACTATGCTGCCGTGGGAGTAAGAGTTGGAATAGCATTCGAGTCGCAGGGTTGCCAGATTTAAAAATACAGGCTGCCCACTCAGTTAAATCTGATTTTCAAATAATGAACACGTTTTAATACAACTGACCCTTGAACAACACGGGCTTGAACTGCACACGTCCACTTATACATAGATTTTTTTCAATAAATGCTCTTAAGGTACTCTTTCTTTATAATTTGTTTTTTAAATAAATTATATTGATTTTTTATAGAAAGGAAGGGAGAGGTATAGAGAGTTAGAAACACTGATGAGAGAGAAACATCGATCAACTGCCTCCTGCACACCCCCTACTGGGGATGTGCCCGCAACCAAGGTACATGCCGTTGACCGGAATCGAACCCGGGACCCTTCAGTC
>PVJC01003733.1:0-37796 GCA_004026665.1 Murina feae | reverse complement strand
ATGAGGAAAAAGGGCAGAGGACGACAAGATTCAGAACCATTCATCCAAAATCACCCTCAAAAAGCCACTGGCATGAAACAGCCCGACATGGCCCACCTCATTAGATGCCCAGAGATGCACTTAAAAAAATTACCTTAGCAGCCTTACCATCTTGGCTCTGTGGTTGAATATTCGGCCTGCAGAGGTAGGCTTTCTCTTTTTCCCATAGAACAACTCCAAGAAAAGTGCCCTCAATAGGCAGACTTAGGGGTATCTCGCAATCATACTCCCTGATGCCCCAAGAACTCAATTAGGTGACTACTGTTTTTCTAAAAGAGTTAAGTCTGAGTCTAGGAAAGGATGTAGCTCTTGGCTGTACCCGAAGGCCCCAACTGGTCCCTGCTCAATGACAATCCATGGTGGCAAATAATAGTACAGCTAACATTTATTGTGGGTTTATATGTCAGATGTTATTCTTAAGACTTTGCATCTATTAATTTAATTAGTATGTGCAACAAATCTAGCAGGCAGGCGCTACTGTCCCCACTGTATGGAGCAAAAAGAGGTTTACAGTTTTGAGTACATGAAAGTTTATTCTTATATTATTATTTATTAACTAGAGGCCCAGTGCACAGATTCGTCCAGGGCATGCCCAGCCTGTCTCGCCCAGTCCTGATTGGCCAGACCCCAGCAGCAAGCTAACCTACCAGTCAAAACGTCTCCCCCCTGGTGGTCAGGGCACATCATAGCGACTGGTTCAACGGTTGAGCAAACAGTCGGACACTAAGCACATTAGGCTTTTATTATATAGGATTACTGTTATTTTACATACAAACAACTGTAAACCTAGTTTTGCCCCCCCCCCCCCCCCCCGTACACAAAGGCCCTTAAAAATTTCTCCAAAAAAAGGGGGGGGCGGGGAAGAAGCTACTTTCTACTTTTGGCTCACTGCTTAATTCCTTCCCCTCAATGGACGTAGGGTTTCCCCAGCTCTCAGCACCATCTATGCAGTGAGCAGACAAGCAACCCCTTGGCACTGCTGCCACTTTCAACCAGGTGTCACAAGAATTTTTAAAACGTGCAATACCTAACTCTGTAGTCAGGGGCACTGACCACTTTCCCCTTGGATTGTCAAATAAAGAAAAAAGACAACAGCCAACCCAACAATAGCCATCCCATGTGAATGAATCAAAATTAGACCTATTTTTTTTGACAGGTCAGTAAAAAAAAATGTATTTTTTGGTGCATCACAGAATTTCAGTAATTAGTTCATGTGCGCCATGAGATAAAAAAGGCTGGAAGTCGCCAGCATACAGACATCTGCTCCACTCTTCTAAACTTCAAGGAAGGGAGGGAAAGAAATTCCTACAACTGCAAAGTAAGATACAGACATGGTTAAATGACAAGGAGGTGGTTTTAGCGACCGCTTTAGGGAGATCAGCTCTATTTCAAGCACGTAAGCTGGTAATTTTTCTTTTGCCCATGTAAAATGGTTTTTGATACATCTTCGTTTTCTACAAAATTTAAAGTTTGTGTTCTCTTTAAAGATTCCTATGTTTCAATCCAGAACCACATATAATCAGTACATATGCAATGAATTCTAACCTCTTTAGACCCATAACAAAAATAGGTACAGAGCCACTCTGGGGAGACCTACGGGACCAAAACACCAGGAAATAACTACAAGGAGACACAGGCCACCACTGCCTGGCAGACTCGTCCCCAAGCCACGTACGTCTCTGTCATCTGAGGCTTAACAAACTTCAGGCCACAGGCTCAGTTTTGACAAGCCTCGCCTTCAACTTCTCGGGGACCTTTTTCATCTGAAATACAAAGTCAGTGATGCCCACCCCACAGGGCTTCTGGGAGGACGAGGCCAGATCACGCGTAGAAATTGCTCCGTAAACTATAAGGAGCGAAGCAAACCACCCAGAGCTCCTCTCTGGAGGCACTGACCACCCTCTGATGTCCCGTCAGTTACATGGGTCAGTGGTGTTCTTATTTCACACATACAGAGAAACTGAGGCCCAACCAGTGCTTTTTCTGGGATGGAGAGGGGCTGGGAATCCAACAAATCACGGGGGAGCCCCCGGAAATCAATAACGACCTGGGAATCCAGTCTGCAAATCCGGTTTGGGCCTAGCCAAGTCCTCTAACCCTTCCAAGCACCAGTGTTCTCACCTGGTGAGTTCCAGAACCTGCCTGGAGGGCGGACAGCACAGAAAGTTTTGTTCCCAGAGAACTTTCTAGAAGACAGAGGCTGGTGGACCTGGGCCACATCCAGCTCCAGGGCAGGAACCTACGCCCTTGTCCCCTAACAGCTCACAGATACCGGCAGCCACCAAGGAAGGGGGGGGGATGGGGGCAAGCACCCCAATGGGAAAGGGGCTCTGATGAGGCACTTGACCAGGGACCTAAGCGGACCAGGCCTGCCTACAGGACTAGAGGCTTCCAGACTAACCAAACACAGGCGGAGGCCGGCAGGAAGGGGTGGAAAGGAGGCTGAAGCAACACACAGGAGGATGGGTTTCCCGTGAGGGGCAGGGAAAGACCATGCCATCTCCTGCCCTAAGTGACATCACAACTGACCAGAAGCCTCGCCATGTCTTGCCTCCAGATTGGCCTGATACAGGACAGAGAATGCCCTGGGCAGGGGGCCCTCAGGACACTCAGGTAGACTGGATTTTCGGATCAGGGGATCCACTCGTTTCTCTGGGATGAGCTGATGCACAGAACACAATTTTTGTATTGTTGTGCCATAATTCCCCCAGTATCCCGAGCTCATATGGAAATCCAGGTGGCCTGTTAAACAAGGGCCAAAGTCTTCTCACTTAACTTCTGGTTCCATAAAAAACAGTCATTGTTGGAAAGTCCTCAAACCTCACATCTTTTCAAGACTGAGCAGTGAACCCCACAAAAAAATAAGAACCACTCACTGAAGTGCACAAATGACATGACATTAGGTCCCATTAAACAGCCCAATGAAGTCTGCAGTATTTATGAGGTGCAACCACATCAGAGTTCCGACTTCTCTGCGAAGGGAGGAGGAGGGGAGGAACTATTTTTCTGTATTCCTCAAGCTGGTTGATAACAAGCGTTGCAGTCGCCCTGCAATCATTAACCCGGAGCACCATGTGGAAGGAGGACAGAGACCCAGGCCCCTGCCCAAGGAGACCTACGCATGTCACCCTCAACAGCGACTGTTAGGAAGCCAGAACTCCTACATCTGAAACCAGAAGAGCTGGAAAATCTAATCGAAATGAGTTCTGACTGGTTTTCATTAAATCTTTTTTAGCCAGTTGTCAGTGTGCTTCAGAGACAGAGGAAAAAAAATGGATCACATGCTTAACAGATGTGGGCCGGAATCAAAGCGACCGAGTGGGGCTGCACCAGCCAGCAGCAGCTCCCCAAACAAAAGGTCAGCGTTTATAATGACATCCCCAGAGTGATGTATGTGCGCATTAGAAAGTTAAATTTCGTGAAAAGAATGTCCAAGAAAGCCATCCATTTCATTTTGGGTTCATCTGGCTGCAATTTCTGCCTACACTCATTTCTCTCTAGGAAAACAGCAGCAGGCAGGCACCTGCATTCACTTGGGGGTGTCCCTGATCCATGAACTGTGGCATTCCACACATAGTTTCCCAACACAAGTCCTGGAATGCCTGCTCCCTACTTCTTAGCTCACTGTCTACTGAGTCTACTGAACATCCCCTGCCCTTTGAGGTGAAGCGGCAGAGGGTGAGGGGGGTGGGGGGGCGGGGGGGGGTAGGAATACTGCCATTTACAGCATGACCCTGGCAGGGGGATTCTTTTCTGAAAGAAGCTAAAACACCACCACCAGGAAGGCCTCCCTGAGTGTCTTCTGCAGCAGCTCAGAGTGTCCGTCTGCAATTTACAAACACTGTGAGCGGGTCTACACCCACTACATACTGTTACCCCATAGATGGTTTTAAGGCGAGAGAAATCATTAGCGGACTTCTTTACAATTATCCTTGAAAAAAGCCCTCCTCTTTATTTTTGGGTGGATTCTTGCCCCAAATAGTGAAAGATTCCTCCATCCTTCTTAAAGTGCCACTGTCATTTGTTACTTAAGCCACGTTGAAACCACACTGTGTAACATTGCTGCTGTTTCCAGGGGGTCTCCACCCCCTTCCTACAGACATTCTGGGCTTTAATAGTAGCCCCCACAGTCACCTCGTACTGAATAATTATAACACTTGGCCAATTAAACTCATCACCTTTCCACATACTTCCCTCCGGCTTACAGATGGAAATCTCCCCAGAATGCCAGGAACGAGAGGCACCTCTGCAATAGCGCTGGGCCTCCCAGTTGCTGCTCTTGGAAGAGGCCCCCGTGCACCCAGGGGAAGCTTAGCTCACAACCCAAACTATTAAGTAACGTTTTCCCCAAACATGATACCCATGTACATTCACATACGGCCATCTTTCTTCCTCAAGGAAATCTAAAGGCTCTCTCCGTTATGATTCCTGAAATGCCTCTCCATTCCAAAGCCTGCAGTGCCTGTGAGCGTGATTTCACGAAGCCATAAACCACATCTTCTAAAAAGAGGTCATAGGGCATGACCATGTGGTCCAGTATAGGATGCTAGCTGCTCAGAAATCCATTGTATACATTTTTTGAAGGAAAAAGAAATATTTTTAAAAAATATTTCAAATTCCTAAGTTTATCACTGTAGTGTTGAGCCACTTATGATGGAGCAACTGAGTAACTCCTTGGAGAGCCTTTTCCCTGATGAATGACACAGGATCTTCCTGCTAGGAACGGGAGGACATGTTTCCATGCAAACGCCAAGTGGCAAGCAGAGAAAAGGAAATATTCCAACCCCAGGCAAAAAGCAGCAGGTGGGAAATACACTTCATTTATGTGAAAAACTCCTCCAGAAATAGACATAGATTCCTGGAGAACGCCACCACCCAGGAATGTGACTTCTGTCCTGGTGACACTGGAAGCATATATGCGCAGGCTCTGACAGTCTACAGCCTGAAACTCTAAACATCCAATTAAACAAAAACTATTTCAAGTACAGATCATAGATCCCGAAGCGATTTCTCCTACCTGAGTAGTGCAGACAGTTCTCCAAAAACGTTTATAATATCTATAATAATAAAAGGGTAATATGCTAATTAGACCGGACAGCCGAAAGACCTTCCGAACATCCTTCCAGACGACCTACCAGGCGAAGCCAGGACTGTGAGGGCTGAGGCAAGCCGTCGCAGCTGCTAGGGCCAAGCCCCTTGCATGAATTTTGTGCATCGGGCCTCTAATATTATATAAACTAGAATAATTGACTACTGAGAAAATCACTTTGGTGTCTTTCTTTGATAGCATTACAGCATAATAATACCATTCAGACAGTGTTTCTCAAGGGGCCAAGAGCCACTATCAATTAAACAAAGGAGGAAAGAATTAATGACCTTTAGTTACCTTCTCTTTCCAAAGTACCGAAAATTGTGTCTTCGGTGAAGGACAAAAATAATATATAGGTTTCCCTTCAGCCCGAACTTTTCTCCAGTTAGTGGGGGGCGACCAGGTAACCACTTGAGAAATTCACTTTTCAGACAGTAAGTACTTTAAAAAGCCCATCAATTAATAAACAACACAGGCACGTCCTGATTAGGCTACTAAATAAGACATTTCCCAAGACATCGCTCTATAAGAAGACTCATTTGCTTATTTGAGGTATAATTTCATCCTACCATGCGCTGCACACCTTCCCCTACCCATTTTAAGTTACAGATGCCACCAAATCTTAGAGAATAAATGCACAGAAAAACATTCCACTGCATCTCAACAGAATCTCCTAAATGCACTTTATTTTCAAGTTTTGCAGAGAAGATGGTGGGACACAGAAAATGATACTCAGCTCACACTCAACATAACCTTTACAAGCGAATAAAGCAATTAGAAACCCCACTATTAAAAAGGATAAAAACAGATTCCGAATCCACTTGGAATTTTAGTGAATGAGATCATCCTGATTTTTCTCTCTTGCTTCGTCAAAACCCTTCAGGTCAACAATGTCAAATAAGCAATTCCATTATAACCAACAAAACTCCAACAGCTCAATCTTCCCATTGGGCAAGAAGAGAAGACTCACATTCCAGTGATATCCTTGGACTTCACAAATTCTTTCCTACAAGAAAGTAGCTTCCAAACCTTTAAAAGGAAGAACACTAGGGCTCCTGCTATAGCCACAAAGCAAGGACAATTTTCAATTCCCAGCACAGATGTGAAATCAACAGCAACACATCACTCTCAAAGAACCCTATCCAGATAGCCACCTTCTTTGACAAAGCCTTCTGTAACCTGCACAGCCTTAAGCTCAAAGACCCCACACAGGGTCTTCAACACAGACAATGTGAGCCCACCTACCTTCTGCAGACTGGAGGCCATAAATCCTCAGAGGCCATCGCCCTGCACCAGACAACCAGCACTGAACAAAAGAGTTCCTTACATAAACATCCTTTCCAGTTTTCAGAGCCGTCTTTCCAGACTCAAGTTTTTCCTCCCGACACCTCTCCAATAGGTCTGTTCTCCTTTAAGAATTATGCATAGAATTTACTGGAATAATCTATTTACTGGTCTGTGATTAAGATTTACACATGGATAAAACACTACCGCTTCAAAGAAAAATCTGAATATGCCTGGATAGTATGTAACAGGTGTTTAGCATATAATTCCAAAATGCCTTATAAGTTTCTTCTCTTTTCAGCTCAATTTTCCAAAATACACAACATGTTATTTACTAGTATTTGTATGGATGTGAGAATCATGTCATCAGGAATGTGATACTCTCTGCCCGGCCCGTGTGGTTCAGTGGTTAAGAATCGACCTAGGAACCAAGAGGTCAATGTTTCAACTCCCAGGAAGGGCACATGTCCCGGTGTGGGCTCTATCTCCAGTAGGGGGTATGCAGGAGGCAGCGGATTGATGTTTCTCTCTCTCTAAAAAATCAACCTGAACATATTGTTACAGTAATTATTTAAGAGTGTGTTAGTTAGGCATCTGAAAATGTATTAGATAGAGTTTGGTTAAGAGTGTGTTAGTTAGGTATATGAAATGTATTAGATAGAGTGTGGTTATAGTAATTATTGAAGAGTGTGTGAGTCAGGTATATGAAATGTATTAGACAGAGTTTGGTTTGCAGTGAAATTACTTTTTGAGTTTTAGGATGTGTGAAGTACTTTACTAAAAACTAGAAATGTTAGAGTTAAAAAGGGTTACACCCTGTTACACCCTGCTGTACCCCGATACGCCCCAAATGTGTGCGATAGATAGAAGGGCAGAAGCCGCATCAGGCATCCCCGATAAGACACTGAAGAAACCTGCTGAATTGCGCTTAAAAGAAGAGCCTTTGAGCAGGTGCCTCAGAGCAGTCAGCCGCTCCTCCACGGTGGACTCTCTCATCTCCCTTCCTGAGACGCCAGAGACTGAGACTCTGTCGGTGAAGCCCGAGCCGATCCGGCGGCCGGGAGTGCTGAGACGGAACCTCCAGACCGTGGTGCACCTCAACTCATCTCGTGGACCAGCCTGCTGTGCTGCTGTGTGTCTTGTCGTGAGGATCGCCGGGTGGCCTGCCTGTGCCCTAGAAGCCGCTAGGACTCAGGTAAATAAACCCTGTGTGATTCAAGCATCTCATTAACTGCTTTGTGTGTATTGTATCTTTGCTCTGGTCCAATGTAAAACCCCTGCTCTTCGCAAAAAGAACCTGGGACAGTAACCTTGGACTCCATAAGAGGAGTAGCCTGGCCTGTCCATTAATACCCGTGCATTGTCAACCAGTTTGGGGATCTGGGACACATATTTAAAAAAAAAAAAAAAGAAAAGAAAGAAAAGAACGTGGTACTATATAAGAAAGACAGCTCCAAACCTGAAAACCAGACCTGCATTTGGGTTCTGACTGCTTCTCTTTGGGTAAAGTCACTTACCTTCTCTCAGCTTCTGCCTCCCCATCTGTAAAACTACAGGGTCTTACAAGGCACTGGCAGTTCCCAGCTTCCCCAATCAGTTTCCTTCCTAGATTGTTCTTTCAAATCCAATCTCAAAAGCTCCACCTTCTTTTAACCTCCACATCCTTTGGACTTCTGCCCTAGGGTGTCCAGGGGAAGAGTCTTTTGTTTAAAAGACAGCCCTGTAGCTCCCCCAGGGCCCAGGGGTGACTACAGGTCTCCCAGAGCAGGATGTGCATAATCAAACTCAGACGGCAGCTGCCGAGTTGGAGCTAAAGCTACAAGGCCTGCCTCAGACCTCCTTCTCTCCCAGTGAAGTTGTCTGGCACCAGGCCTGCTCCGGCTGTTTGGACCTTATGTTTTCGGCACTTTGCAAACAACAACTTCTGTAGATTCAACTCTCAAAATACCAGTGGATTTTTCAGCTTTGCTTTTTCAAGCTGGTTCTCCAGAAGCAAATACTATAAAAACATGCAGTGTCCACAAACTGATCACATCTCAACAGCCTGGCATGGAGAAGAGGCCTCTGAGGGGCAGGGCTGCAGGTCTCCTTGGTATTGAGAGTATTAATGCTCCTGTGTTCCCTCCGACAAACAATATTTCATGAAGAAATACAGGTGAGGAGAGTGGCAAAAAGCACCCATTTGGAAATAGCTAAATTTATGGATCCCACACTAATTTCTATTCTGAGCTAGTGTTTACATCAAGTCCCAACCTCTCTCGACTTCAGCTCTATGGCCCTCTGAAGTGAAGGCAAGTCTGCCATGTTTTCCTGGAAATAGAACGGGACTGACAGCTTAACTTTATGAAATGGTTTCTGTTTGTAGATTCGAGAGCGCTTTTTTCAATGTGTGCTTTTGAAAGAAAAAAAAAATTTTTGTCCTTACAAAGTTTTCTTGTTAGGATTCTTATATCAACTATAACTGACAAAAGGCATCTGTTCCAGGAAGTCCTGTGAGAAAAGTGAAGACATTTTATGAGAATCACTTAGTTCCAACAGCTATTTTACAGCTATTTACTAACTCGGCCAAATTAATGGCCAGCCTAAAATATGAGAAGCTATCAATTTCTTCATATGATTTGTTATAACACTACTTCTGAAAAACAGTGAATTAGGATTTAGGCTTTTTTTTTTTCCACATATGAGATGTAAATTGAATATTTTTTTTCCCCTCCTCAAATTATCCAGGGTAAGAGAAGTATTTTTTTTAAATAAGTTGATATAATTACATGTTCTCATCAAACATCTATTTTGTTGTTGTTGTAAAGTTTCCCAGAACACAACTTCCATCCAAATCATTCTTCAAGAATAAATATTCTATTTTTATACTCCTTTAATAAATATTTGTCATTTTAAAACATTTTGAAAAATTTCTCTATTGGTGGAGCATGAAGCAACCAGAGAGAGTAAACGCCACCGATAAACTGACATAACACTTTAGAATGTCCAGACTTTACAAGAACAAGGCAGAAAGGGCAACATGACATCAGCTTTATGATTTTCAAGTCCACAATCCTGGCAACTGGAAGAGTTCTTTTCACCCCGAGAAAGTACTGAGTGCCTCCCGAGTCCAGCCTCCACTCACAAGAGCCTTAAAGCAAACTCTCCTAAGAAGGCTCCTGTCTCCACCGGGCTTGCCGCCCCCCCCCCACCTCCTGCAGAGCAGAGATGGAGGCTGCCAGTCACACACACACACACACACACACACACACACACACACGCTTGGCACAGGCTTCTGGCACTTCTTGCTTATGCTCAAAGGCTCTGCAGTGAGGAAGCCTGCATGGATATTGTTGAGTGTGATGTTAAAAGCAACCCATTGAAATCTTTGTAACAAATGAGCAAGACAAGGCAGACTCGCACACTTCCCGACTGAAAACTAAGATGGGCCTCCTCAAAGGGTTCCACTCAAACCCTCTGCCAGACTTCAGACCAAAAAAACAAAAAAATTTACTGGATTAAAATGAACAGCTTAAGAGGTGCACCATATTATTCCTAATTATTATCCCCACTATATTCATGCACCAGCTGTGACAATCAAAAGCCTGTATTTATAAATTCCCACGAATCTGTGATTAAGACATTCTGAAAGAAGTTTCAGCTACTTACCTATAGTTAACTGCTCACAAGGTAAGAAGATCCCTCTGACTACACCCAGAGACAGACGCACACAGTGTGACGTCAAAATCCTGTGTTTCCTTTTCCTGTGTCATGCGTTTCATCATTCAAAATTCAAATAACCAAGAAACATCACAAACGGCAACAGAGTAGGCTCTTTATACCATTAAACTAAATGTCTGAAGTGGTCGCAATCAAGCCTGCCATGTATTGTCTTCCAAGACTCACCAGAATCAGCACTAAATTAGAGAATTCATAGGACACATCTTTATTCTTTCAGTTATGCATGCAGATGACAACAAGAAAAGATATCACTTTAAAAGGGTGCCCAGGCACACAAATCACAGAAGTTCAAGCTGACTGGGGGGAAGCATTACAGCCAAACTCCTTCATTTCACAGCTGAAGAAACTCAGGCCCAGGAATCAGTGAACAGGGTGGAGGGAGGTCAGAGCTTATGAAGGTCACTTAACCACCTCCTGACAGACAGGGCTAGGCCGAGACCAAAATGCATTCACTCTAAGACATTCAGTTATACACTCCACTTGAGGAGGAAGAAAAGAAGAATAAAAACTAACAGCAGCAAGCACTCTGCCCCTACTCTTTGCCTCTCTGGTAAGTGGGCTCGATCAACTGGGGCTGAAGAGACCTCATGGTCAAGTTTCCTGATGTAGTTAATGTCTTAAATTCCTACTTTTTAATTTTCCCACCTTTCCTAACCACCTAAATTCAAGCCAAAGGAACACACTGATCACAACCAAGTTTGTTTTAAAAGGTCCCCTTTTCTCTGTGTGTGTGTATGTGTGTGCACACGCGCGCAGATATGCATGTATTTATGTACATAGTTATGTACAGATATTATGCATATAGATTATATAAATGGGATACAATTGAGAATCCAGAAATAAATCTTTATGTTTATGGTCAACTGATTTTCAACAGGGTGGCAAGACAATTCAATAGGGGGAGAAAACAATAGTCTTTTCAACAAAATGGGTTGGGACAACTAGATACCACATTTAAAAAAAAAAAGTTGTACACCCTACTCAACATATGCAAAAATTAACTCAAAATGGATTTTAAACCTAAGTGTAATAACTAAAAACATCAAACTCTTAGAACACATAGGAATAAAACTTTTTCACCTTCAGTTAGCAAATGGTTCCTTATGTGACACCAAAAGCAACAACAAAATTAAATAGGAGTTCATAAAAATTAAAATCTTTTGTGCTTCCAAGGACACTATCATGAGAATGAGAAGATAACCCACAGAATGGGGGAAGATATTTGCATACCATCTACCTGATAAGGGATGTGTATCAAGAATATATAAAGATTCTCAAGTTCAGTAAGTCAAATGACCCAAGTTAAAATGGGCAAAGGATTTCAGTGGACAGTTCTCTAAACAGGAACAACAAATGGCTAATGGGACACACGATGACGTTCACATCATTAGTCATGAAGTAAATACAAGACCACAATGAGATAGAATGACTGTAATCTAAAGGACAGACAATGACAAGTGTTAACAGGAATGTGGACAAAATGAAACCCTTGTGCATGGCTGGTGGGAATGTAAAATATTACAGCACTTTGGAAACAGTCTGGCAGCTCCTCAAAATGTTGAACAGAGGTTACCACATGACCCGGCAAATCCACTCCTAGGTATACAGCCAAGAGAAAAGTACGTCCGTACAAAAATTTGTACAGAATGTTCAATGTAGCATTATTCATAATAGCCAAAAAGGTGAAACAACCCACATGTCCACCAGCTGATGCATGGGTAAACAAAATCTGGGATATCTACCCTGTGAAAGATTCTTTGGCAACAAGGAGAAACGCAGTGCTGATATATGTAGCATCACAGAGGAGCCTTTAAGATATTACACTAAGTGGGAGGAAAAGGTCACAAAACATTTTATGTGATTCTACTTGAAATGTCCGGAATAGGCAAAGCTATAGGCACAATCCCTAAAGATAGAGGGTGGATTAGTAACCACTAGGACTTGGTGGGGGATGGAATGAGAAGTGACTGCTAATGGGGAGAAGACTTCTTTTGGGAAGGATGATAATGTTCTAAAAGAACACTGTGGCGACTGTCGCACAACTGTGAAAATATAGAAACCACTAAACTGTATACCTTAGGTGACTTTTTGTGGGATATGAGTTATATCTCAAGAAAGCTGTTAAATAAATAGTATGTACATATGTACATTAACTGCAAGTATCACAAAATAAATAACACCAACTATGGAATGGCCAAATCAACTAATTTTTTTTTATGAAAAAGTAATTTCCAGGTAATGCTAGGTATGCCAGTGGTTCCCAACCTTTTTTTGGCCATGCCTCACCTAAGCATCTCTAAAATCCTTAAGCACCCCCCCCATGTCCCCCTCCTGACATAGAATTATTATTCCAAAAGTGAACTCCTATTCACATGGAGGAAGCCTAAAAGGCCATTAATTTGGTCTAAATAAGCTTCCAAAGAACATGGCATCCATGAAAGAGGAAAATGAAAGAACGAAAGGACAGTTGAAGTACTGAGGAAGAAATCACTAAGAAATTATTTTAAAAGAATAATAATATGAAGTGATATGAAAAAAATTGCAAATAAGGCTTCAAAACATAGAGACCTGAAATGCATATATATGTCACAATTTACATTTATATACTATATATATGAGACCCCTAGAACCATAAGAAATACAAAAAATTCACTGTTAACTCTTTCTCGAATTGCCCCCCCTTAAAAACTAAATTGCCCCCCTGTGGGGAGTGTGCCTTATGTTGGGAACCACTGATCTAGACATTCAAATGCAGTAGGTGGAACCAAGAATGTACATTTTTAACAAAACACACCCAATATGACAGCATTTGGGCCGGAGATCCATCATCCTGAGGCGTCTCCTCTGGGTAGTCCCGGGCTAGTGAGCTGGATGGTGGTGGGTGTGTCATGATCCCAGTTGGGCGGTAATTTTCACTTGCCTCATAGTAATTCTTGCCCTCAATTTCATAGGCACTGGGGATGTATTAAACTTAGAAAATGTGTGGATATATCATGCTGAGTGAAATGTCAGCCTTGGGAAGAAGAGGTCCTCCGCTCCTTGGCACTCCCAGGATATAGTGTTTGAGCTACTGGCAGCCTCATGATCTTTTCAGAGTGCATTCACTTGTCCAGTTCTTAACAGAACTTACAGATGCCAGGACAACAAAATGAGGTACCCTGTGTGCAACATGCACAGCCTAAACTGCAGGGGGAGAGAGAGGAGGAGCAGGGTCTGCTGGGAACTGTCAGCCACAGAACAAGGACTGCTGGCCTTCACACCAGCTATTCCTGTCTCTCACCGGTGGACATTTCCCTCTCTGTGAGAACTTCACCTCCTACTCCAATCCTACTTCCCATTCTCCAAAGCAACCTCTAACCGCCTATCTGGCGGGAAGAAACCTGAGCTACCGCAGCTCCATTGAGGGGCATCTCAGAGGAAATGGTTAGTTGTGAAAGATTACTGCACTTAGGAGACAACTGTAACCAATTTACTTGGCTGACAAAGAGGAAGAGAGGAGAACAGAGCACAGTGTTAATATGTAGGCTGGAATCCTTAAAACTTTATGCCAACGTAGTAGGTAAAAAGGAGGAAAAAATGATTTTCTTTAAAAAAAAAAAAAGTGCACAGCCATTAAAGAACTATATAGCATGTATGGCTGCAAATGGGGAAACCGAGGCACAAGAACTTGAGTGATTCACCAGAGGTCACAGCTGGCCACTGGCAGAGAAAGGCCAGCCTATAAGAACACAAGTCTTGCCCTAACCGGTTTGGCTCAGTGGATAGAGCGTTGGCCTGCGGACTGAAAGGTCCCAGGTTCGATTCCGGTCAAGGGCATGTACCTTGGTTGCGGGCACATCCCCAGTGAGGGGTGTGCAAGAGGCAGCTGATGGATGTTTCTCTCTCATCGATGTTTCTCTCTCTCCCTCTCCCTTCCTCTCTATAAAAAATCAATAAAATATATATTTTTTAAAAAGATCCCAAGTCTTCTGGCTACCTGTCCAGCATTCTCTTGCTTCTCCCAGATTAAAGAAGGAAACACGAAGTGTTTGGACAAAAGGGAAGCGGTTCCTAACCTAGAGCCTTTCTACCCGTCATTTGTCTCAGGGGTGTTTTTCACAATGAGCACTTAAGCCTCATGAAGAAAGCTCTGTGCTATGACCCATGGAGTCATGGGTGCTCATGACATGGCCTGACTGTCCTTGTCCAGACTAAGAAGAGCTACGTGGGAAGCTAAGACTATCTCCCCCGCCCCCCGCAAACGCTTGACAGGTTGGGATAGTGGCCCCTTTCCCCCTCTGCTTCCCACCTCCAAAGACCCTTCCTTCCCCCTCAGGTTTTTCCCATTCAAGGCTCCCGGCTATGCCTTGATTTTGCCTTCTCTCCCACTGGCTCATAGCAATCAAGCTGGCTTTTCTACCCGATTAGGTACCTGTCGGGGTCCCTTGGAGTTTGAGGCAAAGTCAAATCCCAGTGGTTACATAAACCCCTACATTTGCAAACGGAGGTCTTGTCATCAGTTTAACAGAAAGTTGGTCCAAGAATTTTGCCTCTTGGACCAACTGCTGCAACTAAAGTCAGCAAAGGATGTCTAGTCTCAGTCAGACCAAGCTAATCAGGAAGGAAATAAAATACATGTTAAGTTGCTCAGCATTCAACCTCAAAATGCTCTGAGAAGGACAGACTCTAAGGTCAGAAGGGAACTGTAAAGGTTGGCTAACCTCCTAGCCAGCTAATGCTTCGAATCCGCTTTAAAGATCCCAAATAAATGGCCACCCAAACACACGTGTGCTGACTTCCAGGCTCGGCCCTCACTGCTTCACAAGTGGGCTGTTCCATCTCTGATGCCTTTAGAAACGTTGTCCTTTTATTCAATCAAAGTACGTCTCCTTGGAAGCTTCCACCCCTTTCATTCCTAATTCTCCAAAAGAATTTAAGACCCAGGAAGACAAAGGGTGTGGTACTTGTCATGACATAAACTCTTCCGGGTGCTTGTAAGATGATGATACTTTTCCGAAAATGTTTTTACTGGTATGATTGTTGTGTTAAAGTCTCAATAAAACAAAAATGGATCCTCTTGTACATCTAAAATGCTAAAAGAAAGTGGTTTTCTATGAAATAAACAAAAAGGCTCTTCTGAATGAATACTCAACGTATCTGCAAATAGTTTGTGGTATGGAATTTGTTTGAAACTTCTGGGTTTTCTGTCTCTATTTATACCTCAAAGCACAAAATAACAAGAGCAGCCTGGTAAAGAGTCCCAAGAGTAGTTATGCCCAAAAGAGAGACAGCAAACTCACAAATGCTCTCTTAGAGCTTATTATACAAATAATAGTGTTTGGGGTAAATCTTATTAATGAAATACACAGAGTTCTGGGCAAATGAAATTTTAATTCATTTGTATCAAATGTACCTTCAATCCCCATTTTTATTAAAAGGACAATAAGCACTTGGTTGAGGCTTGAAACTTGTATGTTATTCTGAATATTATGTATTAATTTGTCGTTTAAGATGACTAGTTTCTTCTTTAAAACCATTGCATAGTATATGCTGCTTTTAGAACACTCTGGTCGCATGTAAGCATAAATCAACCATTTATAGCATTTCTTCTCAAGTCTGTTGAAAAGATATGCAGCCCTGGAAATCACCTCAACTCCTCTATGCAATGAGTAAGGTATAAAAATATATACTCAGAGGAAACAAACCCCTGAGAAGAAGAGGGTAAACTTGAGTGCAATTCATCATTTTGTAACACTCGTCACTGTTTACCGTATTAAAGGCCTCTATGTATAACAATTTTTAGCGGTTAAAAATGCAAACAATTTCATTGAGAATATTTATTTTTCTTTTTTTTCCTTGTTATTGAATTTACTGGGGTGATGCTGGTTAACAAAATTACACATTTCAGGTATGCAAGTCTACAACATCCCAGCTGCACACTGTATTTAGTGTTCAACACCTCAAGTCAAGTCTTCACCCATCACCATTTATACCCCCAACCCCCCCCACCTCCTTCCATCACCCCCCAACACACACCACATGTCCTCTTTTTTGCTCAATCCCTCCATCTCCCCAGGCCCTCCACCTCAACAGCTATTGGCCTGCTACGTTGGGTCTGTCTCTATTTTGTTAGCTCCTTTTGTTCATTCCATTCCACATATCAGTGAAATCATATTGTACTATCTTTCTCTGATTGG
Organism: Murina feae; assembly: GCA_004026665.1. Taxonomy (NCBI): domain Eukaryota; kingdom Metazoa; phylum Chordata; class Mammalia; order Chiroptera; family Vespertilionidae; genus Murina; species Murina feae. The sequence goes on along the minus strand of PVJC01003733.1, from coordinate 21,488 downwards.
CTTATTTCACTTAACACAATGATCACTAGGTCCATCCACATTGTCCCAAAAGGTAAGATCTCCTTCTTTTCTTACAGAAGAGTAGTATTCCATTGGGTAAATGTACAACAGTTTTTTTAACCACTCATCTACTGATGGGCACTTGAGCTACTTCCAAATCTTATCTATTGTAAATAACGCCGCAATGAACACAGGTGTGCATACATTCCTTTGAATTCGTGTTTTGGTTGGGTTTAGGAAAAGAATTTACCAATCAGCCAATGAGAAACAAATTTACGTTTTTCTTTCTTCATGTTTACCAACCATTAAATAAGACATCAAAGGTACATTGCTGCTCATCAAATAATATACTGATATCCAGCCCCACCGCCCGTGCCATCAGGGGCGGAACCACTCAGTAGTTCTCAGACTCTAGCATGCAACAGAATCACCTGGAGTGCTTTTAGAACTCCAACTGCTGGGTCCCACCCTCAGAGTTTCTGATTTGGTTGGTCTGGAAGCCAATAAATCTACATTTCTAGCAAGTTCCTAGGTGATGCAGATGCTGCTGACCTATACACACTTCAAGAACCACTGACCTAACCGACCTCATTTCCACGGAAAACAAACACTTCCATCTGCAAACTGTATTCTATCAGTGCTCTGGAACAGACGCATTGAACCCTACTGCCGCCAAAATAACAGTCACGTTGAGTTTCATTCTAGATATTAGAGACTTAAGTGATTTTAAAAGCCCGCAACAACTCATGTTAACAGCCTGCTCAGAATAGCTTCTTCCAACTCTACTGGAGGACAGATATATGTCGAGTGGAAGTTGCTAAAGGGCCAGCACTTTAATGATGCTCTCTGGCAGAGCACTTTCCAAAGGCTTTGAGAACTCTAGAATTCTTAAATGAGGTGGAGTTTATTTTTTCTCCCGAGTCAATTAAAGATATCCCCTATTATTCAAGGGAGGGAAATGGTGTTTCAGAGTTGAGCGAGGGCAAGCATGCTCCCAAATTAGATACCTGAACGAAGTAAGCTGTGAACAGATTAGGTGATGGGCGGCTGCTTTTCCACTGAAGCCAAGAACTAAAGACAACTCGGATGCCTTATTCACAGGACAACCCTCCAGCGCTCTCTCTTCCTCACTTCAACCGGGAACCGTACAGTTCATGGAATTAATTCAGCTTAAACCAGGGCCAAGGAGCTCAAGTGCAATGCAGTTACAAGAGGCCCATCATTAATACATGCGCAGCACCTATACGCGATCAGTAAATTTGGAAAAGTCCGAGGATACATTTCCAATCAGTAAAACACACCAATCTCTGTTCAAAGCATGAACGCGGGGAAATCTAATAAGCTAACCAAACATCCTTTTCTGCAACGAGGCCGAGAAGACAAGCATCCTTTGTTCCATTAAGGACCGTTTTCCTTCAGAGAGGGAAATGTTTCGATATTTTTTACAGACATCCTCGGGTAAACTTCATGTGCCCATTTACATAGAACCTCTTTTCTGAAGAGCTCTCAAATGTCTCATTTGTCAAATGAGCTCTCAAGTAGTCTCAACATGATTATCAGAGAAGTAGGAGGCAGCAGAAAAAGATGTCGAGGAGAAGCGCAGAAAAGGGAGAAGCCGGAAGGGAGCAAGCATTTCCAAACCCCGCCCCAGTTTAGACCTGGATGGCAGCAGCTCGGTCCTATGAAGAAGCCACTGCGGGCCACAGGGCTTCGCCACAGGCAGTAGAGAATGTGGTTTGAGATGACAAAATCTTACCTGCTTGATCTCCCTCTAAGCCGGAAGAGACCAAAAAAGGTATCTGGGGCTGTGATGTTCAAACCTTTCGGAAGTCAGGATCACCAGGGAGCTTTTACAGAGAGCGGGGCCGCGGCTCTGATTTGCGGTAATTGGTGCTGCGTGGGGCCCAGGCACTGCTAGCACTTAGAAGCGTCCCAGGTGAATTCCATGTGCAGAAAGGATTGAGAATCGCTGACTTAGAACATGCCCTTCACTCTCCAGATGAGAGCTACGAGCTAGAGAGGTTACAATGCCTCCTCTTTTCACCGAAACACAGCAGCCACATAGGAAGAAAAGGAAAAAGGAAAGATTTCCGCCTCTCCTGTCAGTGGCACCATCATCCTCTTCAGTCTCAGGTTCAAAACCTCGAAAGAGGGTCCCTCCTTCTTTGATCAGCACATCTACTGAGCCGTCCATTTCAATGAGCCTAACCTGGAGGCTGGTGCTGACTCCACACCCACTGGGCCTCTTCCCAACGCTTGACATGCAGTAACTCATCCACCCTCACAGCCTCTCTGTTGTGGCTGCTGTGTGTGACTGCTCCTTTCTACAGATGAGAAAACTGAGGCATAGAGAGAATGAGCAACCTGCCCAAAGTCATACCAATACTGGTATGGTACTGGAATTTAAAGAGATTCCCATTAATTCGACTCCTTAGTTCTCCCATTCCAGACTGAAGCTTGAGGAGAGGAGCCGTGAAAACACTACGCTAACTGTTGTGAAGAAACCAGAATACGGCGATCTACGGACCAGCCAAAGCAAAGGAAGGGTTGAACATTTCGCTCTTTGGGGCTGCACATATTAAAAAGTGGTTATACATTTAAGCACTTTCACTGCGTTCTTGGAAGATGATGTTACCATGTCAAGGTTAGGTAAAGCCAGAAAAAGTGAGGGTCCCACTTGTGCTGAGCCACATAAAATGCAGCCTCATCAAGTAGTGCAGCCTGGCGGGTGACACGATTTGAGACAATGAGTGGAAAGGGCCTACCATAGTTCTAAGTAGATCCGTGTAGTAATTTTTAATGTTATTGTCTCTCAATAAATTCATTTCTCCAAAATTCATCTCCAAAACTCATTTTCTGATCAACTGTGACTCAGACATCTTTGTTATTACGCTTAGATTTACAAAAGCAGTCTTCAGGGAAAATAAATGTCGGGAGAAAAGATGAACCTACATCCAACATTACGATGGAGTGAAAAAGTGCTTTTTCAAAAACAATTGAGCCATTAGTGCCTCAGACTCTCTTTTTCTGGAAAGCACTGTCACATTTTAAGTATAAAAATCCAAGAAATGGCCTGTGTCCTTAGTGGTTAGAGTGTGGGCCCACGAACCAAAGGGTCATGGGTTCAATTCCTGGTCAAGGGCACAGGTACCAGGCACAGGTCCAGGAGTGTGTGCTGGAGGCAACCAACCAATGTGAGGCAACCAATCAATGTACCTCTTTCACACTGATGTTTTTCCCTTCTCCTCCCCCTTCCTCCTCCATCCATCCCTTTACTCTCTGCAAAAAACAAACAAACAAAAAAGAAAAACAATGAAAAAAACATCCTCTGGTGAGGATTTTTAAAGAAATAACATCCAAGAAATCCTTTTCTTCTTCCCTTAACCAGCAGTAGCAGCTTTTTCCCTCATTAAATTCACATTTAATTTATGAGGATTTTGCTTCTAGTTTTGATTCTTATCTTCAGGAAGATTTTATCTTTTTTTCTGCCCACAAGTCTCCAGAATCTTCCACAAATCCACTTCACTTCAGTCCCTGACCTCTCCGGGTCATTCAACTCCTAGAATTCTCATGCTCCTCCCCTAATTAGCCAAATAGTTTGCAGACAAATAAAGTAGTTAGTGGCGCATAATTCTTGCTGGAAATTATCTAATCATCACCTTAAGTTATTCATTTTGCACAAAACACATTAACCATACTGATGCAGAGTATATATAACATATAGTGCATGCTCCATTTGATATTTCATTTATTCATCAAACATGTGCCCAGAGTAAGTTTATCTGGTGCCAATCATTACTGTAGGGAATGGAAAAGAAGGTGCCAGAAGGGAATGTTACATGGTAAAAAAAAAATACTAATAAATCAGTTGGCCTAGGCCCAATTTAAAACTCTACCAATAACTATGTGATTTGGGACAAATTAATTAAACCTCTTCAGATATGTTTCCTTTTAAAAGTCAATTCCAGCTCTCTAACCCATCATTACATATTGAAAAACCAGAATCCAAAAGAATATGATGAGAATCAATCCAACATTTTTATACCGCTTCCATTCATGAGCTAAGAGTATTTGATCTTCACACATAAGTCCAGCTCTCACCTTTAAGAGCCGAGCGCTTCTAGAATATGAAGAATTAGACTGGTGATATGTAAGGTTTTTTTTTCCCCCTGATATAAACATCACCAGATTACTCAGGTTCTAAAAAATTTCTTGCTCACTGTATCTTTTTACATCTTAACACTCAGAAAGTTTTTCCTTGGACAGCAGGTGGAGAAAAAGAAAAATCAAGTGTCTTCAAGTCTCAGTAGAATTCTGATTTTTCTCCAACACAATTTGCCACTTCAGGGAGAGTATGTTTGTGTTTTTCTGTCAAGCAGTGACTTCTACAGGGAGTTCTTCTCAATTATAGTTCTTTGGCAGTTTTGATTGCTAGATATGTTTAAGTAGACAAAAATGAACTGATGCATATTTTATACAATGTATATATTAATTATGGGCCCAACCCATCTTCAACTACTTAAATAATCAAAAGGTAGGTAACAGTTGCCTAAAGGTAGGTATCCTATCCTATATAATAAAAGGGTAGTATGCAAATCAACCGAATGGCAGAACGACCTGTTGCTATGACGCACACTGACCACCAGGGGTCAGACGCTCAACACAGGAGCTGCCCCCTGGTGGTCAGTGTGCTGCTCAGTCAAAAATTGAGCTGGCAGCTGGCAAGCGCAGTGCTTTGTGTGCAGCACTAAGGATGTCCAACTGACAGCTTAGGCCTACTCACCCCCCCCCCGCCCCGGGTCTAAGCCATTAGTCCAACATCCCCCAAGGGCTCCTGGACTGCTAAAGGGCACAGGCCTGACTGAGGGACTCCCACCCCCGCCCAAGTGCACGAATGTCATGCACCAGCCTCTAGTCATGTCACAAATTCTTTTTAATTTTCATGTCATAAATTCTTGTTAACTTACAAGACCAACCAAGAGTTTTGCCCTTGGTGTGTAGCAATATGAGTTCACTATTAACTGACTGATTTAGTAATCCTAAAACTTCATTTATTAATTAATCAAGACAAAAATATAATCAGATAACATCCTATATAATAAAAGCCCAATGACTGAATGGAGGAATGACCAGAATGACCAGTTGACCAGTCACTATGGTGCACACTGACCACCAGGGGGCAGATGCTCAATGCAGGAGCCTGCTCCCTGGTGATCAGTGCACTCCCACAGTACGAGCACCGCTCAGCTGATTGGGATGAGTGGTGCTCCCACAGTGGGCCAATCCCCACAGGCCACGCCCCCACCAGTGCACGAACCCCATGCATCAGGCTTCTAGTTATCAAATAAAATGCCACTTTTACCTAAATGAGTTCGGAAGTGGAACATAAAGATAATATTTTAATTCATTAGTAAACTTAACAGATAAATCAGTGCTTACAACATAAGATTTAAATTTGACCTTCTTTCAGAATTTTACAATTATAATCCCAAGTATTACATTATACTATCAAGTCTTAACTAAATTTCCAACTTGCATATAAGTCGATTTTGAGCTATAGCTGAGTGTAAGTTAGCTCCCTTAAGCTGTGAATAATTGTGTTGCTTTTCTAATGTTGACATATGGATGATGGGGAAAGAAGGATAGTTCAGCATCACACTTTTGCCTGGTAAAAATAAATTAGTCATAAATTTGTGAAAATACATGTCCTTTAGTGTCAAGGGTCAGAATGCAAGTGAAAAACAAGAAACATATGCATGCATATTTATGCATATATAAAAATATCCCATAATCACAAAACTTAAAGCTAGAAAAAAAAGAGAAAACAAATGCATTTAAAAAACCTATTATGGGCCAGGTTTGTGTTAGAAGTTCTTAATCATTACTGAGGCTAATCTCCAAAAATACCCAAGAATCAAATTATTATAATCCATTTAAAACTGGAAAAAAAAAAAACAAGCTCAGAGATTATAAGAAACTTTCCCATAGTCTCATGGTTTTTAGGGGGTAATAGTACCAAAAACAGAACCCAAATATGCCTGATTTACAAACCTTCAAAATTACCTTCTGCATGATCTTAATTTGGGAGAACACAATTGAACCTTGGCAATGCTAGACCCACAACTTCACATGAATTAAAATCTATATATGTTATGATCCATACTTTATTGCACGTCACACACCTGTCACCCATGTAACTAGAGATGGTTGCTTAGCAACTCAGTAAACAGTGGCCTTCTGGTTCCTAAACATGTCAAGTGAATTGAACTATCAGCACAGATGTACTCACCCTAATATAGTAAACCTTCAGTTAACCAGAAATTAGAGACCCTTACATTAACATCTTCATGCTTTTCTGCATCTGTCAAGATGATCAAAGTGTTGTCTCCCTTAACCTTAATAACTGCATTGCTTTTCTGATGTTGAAGCAATCCTTGAAAAACCCTACTTAGACTCATCATTATTCTCTTAATAAGCTGCTGTACTCAGTTTCATGAATATTCTATTTACAATCTTGGCTTCTATGATCACAAGTGAAACTGGCCAGCAGATTCGTTTTCTTGTGCTCTCCTTGTCTGGTTTAATGCTAACCTCATAAAATGAAAAAGAATAGCCTTCTGTCATTCTCTAAACTCTCAGACAACAATTACTATCTGTTCTGAAGGATCGGCAGGACTTACTTGTAAAACCGTCTAGGTCTGGGGCCATTTTTCTAATTGAAAAAATGTTCTGAGATAATTGTAGGTTCACACAAAGTTGTAAGAAATATGCAGAGAGCGCTCTTGTTGTACCCTTTACTCAGTTTCCACCAGTGGTAACATGTCTCAAAACTATAGGAAATCTATCACAAGAATACTGACATCGATATAGTCCACCAGTCTTATTCAGACTTTTTGTTTATACTCATTTGTTTGTGTGTATGTGTGTGTGTATTTACCGTGATACAATTTTATCACATGCTCAGGTTTGTGTATACACACGTGTATACATAGTTTATTTAATATAACCAAAGTTTTATTTTACATAGTTTTATACCCAATCTTTTCTCCAATGCAGTTCACAAATTATAAATACTCTTCAAATACCTTTTTAATGCCTATATCATATTATAGTATAAATTACAATCTTGTATTTAACCATTCCTTTATTGTACACTCAGGTTGCTTTCAGTTTTTAACTATGTATAGGTAAGGCTTCAATAAACACATTTACCCGGTTATGATTATTTCCTTCGGGTAGATTTGTAGAGGTAACGTTACTGGAAAAAATGGACTTTTCACATCTTAATACTTAGATTCATCTAGTCCCCGTAAGGAATCTTTCATGGGCCAGAAATACTCAATGGCGTATTCTCTCACATTGCCCACCTTTAGAGAAAAGCTGAGTACAAGCATATATATACCCAGTATCTCCACAGAGAACTAAGCCACCTCAAGGCAGGGAAGGAAGCCCCAGTAAGAAAAGGCAGGCCACCCTCTGGGCGGGAGCTCATCAGATGAGCCCATTTCCTGTGCCAAGCCCCCACGCTCTGGGGAATCAGAAAACAAGGAATGAGAGTATCAGTAACAAACAGGTAACTCGGAGCATGACTATGTCCCTGTGTGAAAAGCTCCTGCCTGTTTTCTCTCTCATAATCCTAAAAACCCTACTCACAATTCTGCTTCCACAGTATTCTTTCCTGCTCACAGGCAGGCGCCCCTCTAGCCTTGTTGCCAAAGCTCATGCTGCCCTAGAAACAGACTTGTCAGAACCCAATGAAGATTTTTAATGGGAAGACCCAAAGCTCAAATTGCTAAGAGGAGGAATGTCTACCCTTAAAAAAAAACAAAACACGACTCCCTTTCTAGGTCCCCAGCTTCCCAACACGCCATCACCACCCTTTCCCCCTCATTTTGGATCAGCAGTCGCCAACCGGTGGTCTGCAGACCACTGGTGGTCTATGAGGTTCGAAAGGTTGGCAACCATTGTTCTGGATGACCTGCGGCCCTCCAGCACGCAATACGCACTGAGCTCTCTCCTTCCTACTCGCTGGAATCTCAATCCAGCCCAAGAGAACAGGAGGAAGCACAAACGGGCACTGATGATGTGCGGGACCTGACATCAATGGCTTGTTCATCCTTCAGGCCAGCTCTGCAATGTACATGAAACTGAGGTCTGGAGAATCAAAACTGTCAGACTAGCCCAGGTCCATCCTGGGCGCTGGACTCAGCTGACCGCAGACCACACTGCCCAGAGCAGCCAGAGGGAAGCAAGCTCCAGCGGGACCAACCAACCCCGCCTGCCCTGGCCACAGGCGCCTGCACTTGCAACAGCAGCATCCACAGGTGTTCGCGGTTGGGGCCCAAGATGTGGAAACTGGGCCTCCCCTCAGGTGGCGCTACCCTCTCTAGCACATCAGAGCTCTCAGAGGCCTCAGGGACATCTTAGGTGGCTCCCCGGTTTCACAGTCAAGAAAGCAGACGCCGAGAAAGAAAACGAAGGAGAAAAACACTTAGTACCTCTGTGCCTTAAGCACCGATCCCATGCTCCCTCCACCCCTGCTCACAGCTGTCATGTCACTAAGGCATTCTTAGGTACAATTTACATACATGCGTGTGTGGTTTCTAAGTGACTCAGTTTAGTGACAAAACTGAGGAAGTGGCCAGGTACCGGCATCAGAACCCAGGTTTGTCCACCTCCCGTGCCCAACCAACCCCTTTGCGCTCTACCCTAGGGCCCTCGGTCACTGAGCTACTCACTGCTGGAAGCCCAGGGACCAAGACAAAATAGCTTGGAATCAGGGGTAAAATGTGTAACCCAGCACAGTGGTTCCCGCATGTGGCTGATTCATCAGACTCATCTGAGATGCTTCATAAAAATCCAGGTTGCTAATCGTACTGGTCTGAGAGGGGGTGTTTTTTACATACTTTCACAGTGATTCTGGCCATCGGTCTGAAAGATGGAAAACAAGGGCCGGATCATTCAAGTGAAGGGGTTTGGAACTTGGATTTGAAGCAACGGCATTTAAAAGGAGAAGCAATGAAGAGAGTGTGTCCCAGGAGCATTTACCACAGTGAGGCTGGTCGGCCAAGGCCCAGAAACACGACGGAGAGTGATCAAGGGGTGCAAGTCAGAAGGAGTGTATTACGGAGCATCTTCTAAATCTGGCCGAGGTCTTTAGACCCCACACCACGATAATAAGGAAACACGGAGTTTATGGAGCATGGGTAATACGATCAAAGCGATACAGGATAAATCAAACAGCAGATGAGCATCTGGGCCAGGAAGAGCGACTACAAGGCTGCTGACATGGAGGCAGGAGCTGGTAAGGCCCCGAGAGAGAAAAAGCTTAAAGGGAAAATTATCCGGAGCACTAAAATGAGAACTCCCAAAAGACAGAGGGGTTCGTTCGCCTGGTTTGCTTACTGCTTTATCCCGAGCGCCTAGTGGGGCCTGAATAAATATCTGTGGAATAAAAAACAACAGGCAGATGGCCTCAGAGGCCGATCGGCCGTGTAAGTCAACAAAGATAAATGAGTCAAGGACACCTTCAAGGTTCCAATCCAAAGACTACAACTAAAGAGACGGCTCAGGCACAGATGACAAGAGTAGCTTGTTTTGTTTTCTACTCTTCTTCGTGATTTCTTGCTTTTGTTTAGTAAACTTTCTTTTGGCTTCTGGTTCAGGAAAAAATTCGGTGATTTTGAGATGTTACAGTGTACTGTCGCCAGTGGCATTAATGGCGAGTCTTCTGTTTTGGGGAAGAAGAAAACGATGGGTGAGGTCTTTCGGTTTGATTTTAGGACATGGAGGAGGGCCACTCTCACGAGAATCTAAACTCAGATGACATTCCTCACATGACCTATTGGGTCACTGCCAGCTGCCATGCCAACAGCACAGTGGCTTGACCAGACCCCCTGTAAGCCTTACTGACAAAGGTGGCCCAGCTCTATGTGGCTGGGTCAGCCTCAGGGGCCTTGCCAACGTCAGGAGATCCCAGGCCAGCTAGCACTGGCCAGTCAGGTCTCTGGGGATTCCAAAGACTGGAGAACTAGTCCCACCTTGGAAAAAAAAAAATCTAGATGATTCTTTGAAATCCTTTCCCAACTAATGATTATTCAAGGCACCATTTGAGTAATCATGTTACACAGTCTTTGGAAAGGTGAGCCCTGTCAAAACTAGGTATCCCTGCCCTAGCTGGTTTGGCTCAGTGGATAGAGCATCCGCCTGTGGACTGAAGGGTCCCAAGTTTGATTCTGGTCAAGGGCCATGTACCTTGGTTCACGGCTGGATCCCCAGTAGGGGGCGTGCAGGAAGCAGCCAATCAATGATTCTTTCTCACCATTGATGTTTTCTGTCCCTCTCTCCCTGTCCTTTCCACTCTGAAACCAATAAAAAATATATTAAAAACAACAAAAAACTAGCTGCCCCAGGTTCCAGAAGTAAGGGTTGGAGAGTATACTCAAATTCCTCATAGGGCACCCCTCTTCTGCAAGCCTGATCTTATAAGATCTTTGCTTCTTAAATGACATCTACCTCCTGCTAATATCCACCTCCCAGAGAAAGGGCCCTTGTTTCTATAACATTCCCCAGCAAAAGTAATTTGTTTCATTACTCCAACAGCCAAGGCATATATTTTTAAAGCACCGCAAAAGGTTATATTGTTCCAATTTTATTCTCCCTTCTAATGCAACTCTCCCAAAGCCTGCCTTTCATAACACACACAGAGGTAATGCATGGGTCTGAATGACTTGACAGTTTCTTTTCATTTACACACACCTAAGTATGTGTATAAAAATCCCACTAGTTCAAAACACTTCCCTTTTTAAAACATATTTCCAGCTCAAATTATGCATTTATAACAGTCTGCAATATATTACTTCTAAAGCTAAACAGTCATGTAAAAAACAAATGAGCAGAGAAACACAACATATCACTAAGGCCACACTCAGCCAGCCTTTCCCCTCTCCAGGCGTTCCGTTCCGCAGTGAGTCCTCACCTGCCAGTGGCAAGTACAAATGCATCAGCACCAACAGGATGTCGCTGCTGTCCCCAGCGTCCTTAAGGGCCACCAGTTCCTTTTCACAGACAGCTTTGAGCCTTGGTTCCTCAGATTTTTTGTGTGTGTGTTTTTTTTTAACCCTTAAGCCCACTAACTGCAGACATTTTTCCTTTCTTCCTTTTAAAGGAAGGTTTTAAGCTCAGAAGATCTCTACCTTTAACTCCCAGGAAACAGCAGTTTTCAAACTGAAATGGGAAGTACTGGAAACAATGTGCTATAGAATGGCTGAATGTTTAAAAATTAAATCGTTCAACGTCATGCATTTATGCTGATGGACACGAAACAGACTGAAAAGTGATGTAAGTGGACTATATGGCAACAGCTTCCACTGAGGACTGCCCAACACTCTGCCGACAGCCTCCAAGTTCACATTTTAAAAATATCTAAGCACGTTTTGGGATGATATTCCAATGACTGCAAACATATCTACCACAGCAGCTCACTCGGAAAGCACACAGTCCTGGTTGGAAATTAGAACCCCAAAACTGAGTTTGGGGGAGAGGTGCCACTGGGGGGGACAGTAGTACACCTACGTATGTGTATGTGCAAAAAGCTGCACTTTGGTCTGACTTATGCTAAAACCCAGAGAAGCAGCAGATAGAGACATTCTTTCCCTAGAATCCCCAAATAGTAACATTCCTTGTAAACCCAGTAAAAAAAAAAAAAAAAAAAAAAAAAAAAACCTCCTCAAGCTTGTATGGTTTTCGGCAGGCTTCTCTTGAAAACCTTTAAAGCGAGCTTTCCCTTTGCCCTCTTTTGCAACAAGATGAGCACTAATGTTTTTCTGAAATAAACAGAGAATCTCTCCCTTTTTTGTGAACAAGCCAAAGTTCATTCCTGGCGGGGAGACTACCAAGCCCAATGGATTAAAGCTCATTTGCCAAAGAGAACTAATACTGATCAGCTCGGAGTTCTAGTTGGGTTCTGCGCACCTAAATTCTCAACTACTCTGTGCAGGGCGCCACTCTGCCTGCTCCCCCACCTCCGGGAGCCTTTGGGGACCTGCTGGCCCGCACCGAGGCTCCCGCACTGATGAACCATGTCCATCTGCTGCTCCGGGGCCAAAGAGGTTTCCCAATCCTAAATTGCTTCAACTCAAAAAGGGGAGAAAGGGGACGCAGCATCCCAAAGGGGAGGGGGGAAACGGCACCACCCCTAAAGATGGCATTCCTTATTAGGAGAGGCACCTCCGTTCATTAGAAATGAGCACGCTATTCGCTGGCCACGGGAGGGGACATGGGCCACTAGAAGGAGCGGCAACAGCTGTACTGCTTAACCGAGACCCCAGACGGCGCTGAAGCTGCAACGGGAATGGGGTGCTGGGGCTTCCACGCAGCCCGACCACGCTCCAGGCGCCCAGGTAGGGACCGCCACGCACCAGGTGAAGCCCAGGAGACCGTGCCCAATAGAGGGCGCTCGTAGGGCGACCCAGGGAAACAAGCTCCAGCCACCGAAACCCACCCCAAGCAGAAACCCAGTGCCCACTGCCTCCCCCGGCTGGAGAAGAGCCGTCCCGGCCTCGGGTGCACCCCCGCCAGGGCCCGCGCTGGCGAGCGCACGCCGGGCTGGGAGCCTCGGGCCCCGGCCGCCTGGAGACCCGAGGCCGAGCGGTGTCACTCGCATCCCACCGCGCCCTGCACGCGGCACTCCCGGGCCGTCCACACGAACGTGTCCTCCCGTCCCCAGGCGCCGGCGGGCCCCGCCTCGGTGCTGCCAGGAGGAGGGGGTCGCCGCTGGCCGGGATCGCAGCGGCCGGCGCCCCAGCAATTTCCCTGCCGTTTGGCGAACCCCACCCCCCCCACCCCGCGCCCCATCCGCTCCCGCAGGAACGCGGACTGCGCCTCCGCGGGCAGCATTTCCACGTCGCGTTTGCCCCCTCGCCCCAGCCACGGAGATCAGACAAAAGAACTTTTGCAAACTTTCCTCTCCCGGCACACGCGGCTGGCTTCAGTCAGGGCCCTCTCTCCTCCGAACTTGCATTCGGCCGAGCAGGAGAGCCGGCGTGGGGAGATGGGGCGCAGGGGAGGGGACCTCAGGGTTTCTCGGTAGCCCCCCGGCTGCGAGGCGCGCGGGGAGGGGGCCGGTCCCCTTGCAAAGCCTCATCTGGGCTCCCGTCTCCCACCCTTCCCCCTAGGTCCTTCCCGGGGGGACACAGCAAGACCCTCTGGAGGCGAAGAAGTTGGTCGTGACTTCAGGGGCCTCTGCGGTTTGACAAAACTGCGACTCTCGCGCCCTCATCGCCGGGGACCGCGGGGCCACCCCAGCGCGCCGCGCCTCTGCTCTGCGGGGAAGGGGACGGGAGGGGTGCGGAGCGATCGCCTCCAGCCTAGCAGCCCCGGGGGGCGAGCGCCGAGTCCGGGAGGTGGAGGGAAGAGCCCGCAGGGGGTGCTCCCGGGTCCCCGCGGGCGCTGCGCACTCCTCCCGCCTCGAGCCCCCCGAAACGGCGCGCGCGACCCCGCCGGGCCCACTCACCGACTCCGCCGACACGCAGGCCACCAAGCCCAAGGTGAGCAGGATCCACGCGCGCCGCATATTCCCCGAGGACCGGCCGGGAGCCGCCGCTGGCAACGCGAGCGCCACGAAGCCTCTCGCCCAGCACCGGGGCGCAGCCCGCGAACAGGGATCGGAGCAGAGCAGCCGCAGCGGCCGCCGCTCGGGCTCGGGGGGTCCGCCTCCGGCTCGGGGCGCTCTCCGCCTCCTCCCGCGTCCGCTCCCCGGTCCTCCGCTGCGCCCGGGGCCGCGCCGCCTTCTCACTTGTTGGTTCGTGCGCTCCCGACGCCGCCGGCTGCTGCTCCGGGGAGGCTGCTCTCCGGCTCCTCGGGCTCTGCGGTTCTCACTCCCCCGCGGGCTGCTTCTCCGCGCCGCGGCTCAGCGTCTGTTCCGGGGGAATCGCCCGCCCAGGAGGCTTGGACGGGAGCTGAGCTGAAGTTCGGGGGCAGCGCGGCGGGGGTGCGCTCCGCGCGGCTGCAGCTCCCCGCGTCTCTGGAGGGGAGCGTGGCGGAGCGCGGAGAGTGGCTCGCGGCTGCGCCCCTCCTCCAGGCGCGCCGCCTCCCTCCGGGGTCCTCCTCCTCCTCCCGGCCTCCGCTCCCTCCCTCCCTCCCTCCTCCCTCCCTCCTCCCGGAGCTGGCTGCTCTGGGCTCTCCCGCTGTCCGGGGGAGAGGAGGCGGCAGTGTGACTCCCAGCTAAACCCGGAGAGATTCCTGCGGGATTACGCCCCGATTGGCAGCCCCGAGGACCAGTGGGCGGCTCGGCGCTGCGGCTCTCCCTGCTGGCTCCTCCGCCATCGGTCCTTCATTTTCTCGCCCCCGTCACCCCGCCTTTTCCTCTTCTCTCCCCGCTTTTCCTCTCTCCGTCTCCACGCTTTTTGCTCTGTGCTTCTGTATTTCGTTTTCTCTTCACTTTCTTTTTTTTCTGGAGGAAGATCCACGAGGCAGGGAGAGACGTGGTTAGCCTCCGAGAAGGAGACGAGTTAGAACTGCTCTGAGAGTGGGGAAAAACACACATAATTTGCAGATGCCTTCTGCAAGCAGTGGGAAGTGTTCATAAATCTCCAAGTCGAGAAAATTGTATCTTAAAAGAGAAGACAATACAGGTAACGTGTATCAAGAGAATTCCTCACCCCAGTACCCCCCTTCCGCGCCCCCCCCTCCCATAAGAAAGAGAAGTTGAGGAAGACGCCTATAAACCCAAAAGGCAACACTTTCGAAGCTCATAATTTCATTAAGACCTTAAATACCATTTTGCCTCACACACAGTTTAGGCCCCTGAGGCGTTGTATAGCCTTCATTTCAGCATAGGGGTCTTAACATTTGGAAGCTACAAATAGGGTAATTTGGTGAAAAATTGGGTGGAGACCCTGAATAATAACAGATTTAAGAGAACTTCAAAGAAAAGAGGGATATAGTAATTTCTAGTTTGAAGAAAATAATGAGCATGTATTTCCCGAATGAAAGTAATTGATCTGAAATATTTTGTTTTAAATTTTTTTTTTCAATTCCATGTCTGGGGAATATTACAGAACATGGCAAATTCATAGCCCCTTGCAGTTCTAACTACTTTTCCCTCTGGCTTATGGAGTAATGAGTAATGAAACCATTCTGCTTCTAGAATGCCTACTTTAGGAGACCAGGGACCTTCCTATCCTGCCCACCATGGTTTTCTCATTCCTGGTACATAAGATACACAATAAATATTTATTGAATAAATTTTGTTCTAAAACTCAATCTATACTGCATTAGAGTTGTGATCCTTTAAGATACATAGATCCTATATAATAAGAGCCTAATATGTAGATGGACCAAACGGTGGAACAACCGCTGGAACGACCAGTTGCTATGATGCTCATTGACCACCAGGGGGCAGATGGCCAGCCAACGCGGGTGCCAGTGGGGGGTCCTCTGATTGCCTGGCCAGTCACCCCACAAATCAGCCCTGATCACCAGCCAGGTCCAGGGACCCTTCTCATGCACGCATTTTGTGCACCAGGCCTCTAGTGTAGATATATAGATTCGAGGTTATGGTAATTTTTGAACTTAGTATTAGAATAAAATATGGTCTTACTCTGAGAATTACATGTCTTAGTAATGTTCCACTGTAATAAATCTCAAAGAAAGAAATTTAGAGAACTGGAGAGTTACAACTTAAAGGAGACATCCAGCTCTTTCCTTTTGAGTGCCAACTACAAAGCTTCCCATGGGAAAGTTTAAGGCATGGCCAGCCAGGAGGGTCATCTGAAGAAATCAAAGAGTGAGGAAAGAAGAAAGAAAGGAAGGAAAAGATCAGGGCATTGGAAGTTGTAACACTGGATGCTTCTGATTTCATAGAAATTGAGCTAGCACCTCTGAATCAATGTGAGTCCAGGTTGGTTTTGGAAGAATGAACTATGACCATATTTTGAAGAAGTATTCTTTGTGGGTTGAAAAATTTCACAAGGAGAGACTTCCTAAGGGAGGCTCAAAAAAAAAAAAAAAAAAAGCAATATGAGAGAAATGCAGAGTCATAAAATGTCACCTCTACTCCCCAAAGAGACCTATCTGCTCTTCAGCCTTCAGGCAAGACCACACCCCCTGTTCTCTCCCAAGAGAGTACTTCAAATAATTTAGAATTCTAATAAAAGGGGAAAATGCAGTCATCCACTGGGTCTCACAGTTATTGCTGTCTATTGGGGCATCCCTCTTAGCAAGAGGCAAAGATTGATCAAATTGAATAAGCAGATGCCTCTGTTGAAGGAATGTGTTGTCCGTGCACCTGGAGGCATATCCCAACGCTCTTTACATTCATGAGAATCTCAGCGACTTGTTCTTTATAAATGATCATGCAACATTGAGAGTATATGTAACATAAGGGATGGTACCATTTTTTCCAATTAAACATATCAGGCATATGATAACAATATTAAAATCTTATGTTCAAATCCATTAGCCAGTGTGGCCAAAAGGATAACCTGATTGTAGGAAAATCACTAATAGTGAAAGCACTCACACAAGAGCTGGATACAAAAAAGTTGTCTATGATGAGTGGAATGGGGCCCTAACAGTCTCCTGCTGTTAGGAACAAGTCTCAGTGTTGGAAATGACAAAGGCTGAGTAGCGTATAAACAACAACAATTCATTTCTCGCGGTTCTGGAACCTGGGAAGTCCAAGAGCAGATTCTGTGTCTGACGAGAGCCCTCTTCCTGGTTCATGGATGACTGTCTTTTCTCTGTGTCCTCACATAGCAAAGTGGAGCGGGAACTTGCTGGGCCTCTTTTCTAAGTGCACTAGTCCCATCCATGAGGACTAAACTCTGTTAACATAGAGATAACAGCTCCAAAACGAAGTCACTTGTGCTAAGCCCTACGTCACCAAACCGAGACTTAACACCTAACCTGACTGCAGTTTCGGCCTATTTCAGGAATATAATCTTAAATGGAGGCTGGAACCTCCTGGCCAGCACTCGTGAGGTCATCCACCTGACAGACCCCTTTCATCCACTAAAGCCAGGTGACATTGCCGGAAGCACTGTCCACTCTTTCCCCCTTTCTGCCTATAAAAATCTGCCATTTTGTCCAGTTCCTGGGACATCCTTTCTATCCGCTGGATGGGATGCTGTCCAACTCATGAATTGTTGCATAAGGCCAATAAGATCTGTAACATTTACTCAGTTGAATTTTGTTTTTTCAGCAGTCCTCCTGATCTAAGTGCTTCCCAAAGGTCCCACTGCCATATGCTATCGCCTTAGAGATTAGGATTTTAATATATGAAATCTGGGGGGACACGAACATCTATTAGTGGCCTGTTTGTGTGTTTTATTCATTGGTTTTTTAATGGGTGAGGGCTATAATTTAGAAGGACTAATATGTGTTTGCAGTTCCTCCATTTTAGGGCTGTTCTTTGAGGGGCACAGCAAGTAAAATATCAAAACCAGTCACTTCCCAAATAGCTTCACTGGTTGTTACAAGAATAAACCCCCTGCCTCAAAATCTCAGAAGGAAATGGAACAAATAAACAGAGACAGAAATGGGAATTAAAAGGTAACCAGACAAAATTAAAAATGGAAATGAAAGCTACTGGGAACATATTTTTTAACCGAAGCTGACACATTGGATTCTGTCAATGGTGCCCATGGATATCACATTATTACCATGGACAAGCAGGTGCTGTGTCCCAAGGTGAGCTGTCAGGGTAGAAAACCACAACGGGGAAAAGATGTCATGTTGTTGTTCGTGGTTGTTCTTCCACTTGCCATTCCCTGGGATGTTATCAGGCATCCTGGCTAGAAAACTATTCATTACCCCTGCTACTCACGGCAAGTGAGCTGAGCTCCTGGCAAAAACCTAGAGGCAATCTAAAACACTCCCCTTAGCCCAAAGCTTTCCACTGTTCTTTGCCATTTGTCTCTGTCAACCATTTGCCAGGGAAGTTGTGTGATTTGCGTTTCACAGTTTGATTCGGTGCTAATGTTGAGCAAAGTTGTCACAGTTTTGGGCAGCAGGACAAAGGCAAGAGAGTCAAGGAATTGTCCAATATATGTTATCCCCTGAATAAAACAGAGCAGGTAAAACATTCATGTCTGTCTCCCTAATAGAAGGGGGTGGTTCTTTAAAAACTGGCAAACCTTGACATTCATCTGTTCAACAAACATGTATGTGTCACCTGCCACATGCCAGGTACCCATTGGGTAGGCACGTGAATTTTATGGGTCTATGAGAGACGTTAGGATTCTTAGGCCAATTCCTTGTTTTCATTTAGCTCTGTGCCTGGTAACCCACTGATCCCAGAGAAAGACAGATGAAAATGAGTCATAGTTTTGACTACCTTAAATGAAATCCTTGCCATTTATAAGGCATATGTACGTAAAGAACAGTCTTAACACAGACAAACTACTATAAAAATATTTAGATTTTTCAGGGGGGGAGGGGGAAACTTTTAAAGAAAATGTTTTAATTATTGAATTACCCCGGAGAACATGTTTTCCAGGTTCACTAGATGTAGAAATCTTAAAAACCCTAAAATCTATAGAACACATAGATATGTCTCTGAATAAAATACTATTGATACTGGGATCACCTACAGGTTAATGTGGGAAATTGCTTCATTGAACATTTTAATACAATATCTAGGAGGCAAAATGCACAGATGTCCGTGTTACAGATGGCAATGTTACTAAATTCTTTCAGGCGGTGAAATGTGAAACAGGACGGTCATGCCTGAGTGATGGTCACGCCTGGATGAGTCGTAAAGTAACCCAATGCGTAAGGAGACATAGCAGCGCCTTCCACCTACAGCGAGGGGAGACTGCACACTAGACTGGATGACCGCTCGGGTCTTGTGGACAGATAGGTTTGAATCCCAGTTCCACCTCCTACTGTGTTCTAAGAGACCTTGACCCTGAGAAGGTCACTGAACCTAGGCCTCAGTTTCCTTGCCTGTAGATTGGAGATAATGGGGTTAATGGGAGGAGTCTACGAGCTAATGCATGTAAAGTATTTAACAAGTTAGTTTAGTAAAGTTGCAGTAAATGCCAGTTGTCATAAATGCCAATTGTTGCTATTAGTATGTCCTCTGCCTGGAATAATTTGACTGTCCTCGCAATTGCCTTCCTGGCTACTTCCTTCTTGCCCCTTCAGTGTCAGTTTAGAAGTGTCCTTGTTAGCAAATATTTGTGTGCCTACTATGTGTCACACACCTCCCCCAGGTGGCCCTTCCTGATCCCTCTAGTCAGAATACATTTAAGACAATTAAGTCTCACCTATTAATGATAAGTTAGGATAAAATATTTGAGTTTTGGTAACATTTGCTTAGAGAAACATGTTCTGTTGTGGCAAAAAGTATAAACAAAACATGGAGAGGCATTAGAAAGGGCATAGGAAACAAGAGGACTCATCATCGTTTTATCTTTTAAAACACACACACACACACACACCATAACAAGCTTAAACCCAAGTAAAAATCTAGAGAAAGATTATAAAGTTCCAAGCTTGCAAGGTCTGAAAAAGAAATAAAGAGCATTGAATTGTGAACACAATAAAAAATCACCCCTTTGAATTCAGATAGAACTAAGGAAAATGCTAATGGAAAGGGGGGGAAATGCAATCTATCAAGGAGTCAGAATTCAAAATGTCTACGTTTGCTCTCTGTCTTATAGCTATTAGTAATGTGATGACAAAGAAAGAGAAGTTCTCTGCAGATTTCAGCCCAGCTCCTGCCTGGCCCAATGGCTCAGTGGGTGAGAGTTGATCTGTGAGCCAGGAGATCATGATTTGCTACCCAGTCAGGGCACATTCTCCAGGTTGCACGCTCGGTCCCCCGTGTGGGGCGTGCAGGAGTCAGCCAATCAGTGATTCTCTCTCATCATTGATGTTCCTCTCTCTCTCTCTCTCTCTCTCTCTCTCTCTCTCTCTCTCTCTCTCTCTCTCTTTCTCTCCTTTCTGAAATCAATAAAAATACATATATTTTTAAAAAGCAGCCCTTCCTGCCCTGACACTCACCACAGGCGCACCCTCACAGCCCAGGTGCTCAGGATGAACTGTCCCCTCCTCCTTTTCTACTCATATAACTCTGTGTGGACACACACACACACACACACACACACACACACTTTTGTTTGTTTTGTTATACGTATATGTCCTACAAAATGGGATATAGGGAGGAGAAATGGTGATGGAAGGAGACTTGACTTGGTCTGGTGAACACACAATGCAATACGCATTTGTAATAGAATGGACACCTGAAACCTATATAATTTTTTACCAATGTCACCCCAATAAATTCAATAACAAATAAAATATAAACAAGTAAATAAAATAGTTCGTAAAAAGTGGCATTGAAGGGAGAGTAAAGTCAGAGGCAGTTCTGTATTTTGCATCGAATCAGTATGTATTCTTTGTGCAACCGCTGGGATTTACCCCAAAGGCTCAATGAGACTCGTACTACATGATATTCAAAAGATGATGCTTGTCATTCCTCAAATAAATCCTGTACCACTACAAAAAGAAATTGTAACATGGAATTCTACTCAACACTTTGCACATTTTGTAGAAATTCCTCCAAGTCGGTTGACAGCACTTTCATTCATTGTTTTAATGATTGCATATTTCATACTCAACCGAGCCATTTCCCTCATATAGGCATTCATTTTTGTTTCCAGTTGTTTCCCACAAGCAATCTAACAGGAAATACCTCAATATATTGCCCTAGTTAATGGTGATTTTCTTTCTGTGAGCTAGATTCCCAAGAGTGGAATTGTTCAGTTGGAGACTACAAAAATTTGTAATATTATGAGATGTTATTTGCCAGTTTTACAACAACAAAAAGTTTGATGGACTCTCATTTGTTTAAAAAAATCTTTAAAAACTAAAAAACAAAAGACATATAAGGCACAGGAAACTAACAATAGGAATGTCAGCTGACTTCTTTTCTGCAAACTTGGTGACCAGAAAGCAATGGTAAATTATCTTAAATGTGTTACAGGAGGAGAAAAAAAAAAAACAAAAACAACTATTGTCAACCCAGAATTCTATATCTAGTAAAAACATCTTTGAAAAATGAGGATAAAATAACATTTTTCAGACAAGCAAAAGCTGAGAGAATTCATTGTCATCAGATACGCACTTATATTTACAAGATAAATTAAAGGAAGTTCTTCAGGCTAAAGGATTTAGATACTTAAATCGATAGGCAAGAATAAAGAACACCTGGAATGGTAAATATATGTGTAACTATTGCAATTTTTTCCTTCTCTTGATTTTTTTAAAAACACATATATTAAAGCCCCTTACACGTCCAGCGTGGTTCAGGGTTCCTATTCAGGGTTCGAGTTCTGAAGGAGGCCGCACACAAAATGAAGAGAGAGAGACTGGAAGAGAATCAATTTGGAAACTGGGGGACCAGGCGTGGCATCTTTCCTCTACCAGGGTAGATTGCCCACTGATGCCTGAGTCTCACCAGCCTCTTATTGAGTCTCTGA
>PVJC01003732.1:51718-68330 GCA_004026665.1 Murina feae | reverse complement strand
GGGGGGGGGGGGGGAATAAGGGGACAGATGTGGAAGGGAAGTCATCCAGGGAGAAGTGCGAGGACCTTAGGAAATTCTCTAAATCCGACCTCGAAGGTGAAGGTGGGTAGGGCTTCCGCAGATGCGGTAGGTTTGGGGTGTTGCTGAGCTGTGATAAATGGAGGTGGTTGGGGGTTTCTTTTTTATGGCAAATAATTTACTCCTGATAAGACCAAATGCAGATGATTAAAAAAAAACAACACCTTTCCCTCCAGTCCTGCAGACGCTAACCTGTATACACAGTGTCCATTTTTGTAGTAAGCAAGGAACTCAAGAAACCTCTAAGACCCCCGGCCCGGGGCTTTCCGGGAGGTTGGGGCTGGGCTGGGTGGCGGGGCCGCTGCTCCGGACGCCGGGAGGGGGCGTCCTCCAGTCGCTGTCGCTCTCCCCAGCCCTGAATGAACCCACCATTGACTACGGGTTCCAGCGGCTACAGAAAGTCATCCCCAGACACCCCGGCGACCCCGAGCGACTGCCCAAGGTACGGAGAGCGCGGCGGGGCGGGGATGAGGGGGTCCCGCGGCCCAGGGGGGAGTCGGGCTCCCGGCCCCGCCGTCGCCCCCAGGGCCCGCTCCTTGGCCCCGCTGTCTCCTCCCGTGCCCCCAGGAAGTGCTGTTGAAGCGGGCGGCCGACTTGGCGGAGGCCCTATACGGAGTGCCCAGCAGCAACCAGGTACGTACGGCGCCCCCGCCGCCGCCCCGCGCCGGCTGCCCCCGCCCCGGCGCCCGCGGCTGCCCGGCCGTGCCCGCTCGTGTCTCCGCAGGAGCTGCTCCTGAAGCGCGCGGCGGACGTGGCCGAGGCTCTGTACAGCGCCCCGCGCGCGCCCGCGCCCCTCGGGCCCCTGGCCCCCAGCCACGCGCACCCCGCCGTCGTGGGCATCAACGCCTTCAGCAGCCCGCTGGCCATCGCCGTCGGGGACGCCACGCCGGGCCCGGAGCCGGGTGCGTCCCGCAGCCCCCAGCGCGCCGGCGCCCCCTTCCGGGCGGCGCTGTGCCCCTGACCGCCGCTCTCCCGCAGGCTACGCGCGCAGCTGCAGCAGCGCGTCCCCCCGCGGGTTCGCGCCCAGCCCCGGCTCGCAGCAGAGCAGCTACGGCAGCGGCCTCGGAGCCGGCCTCGGCGGCTACGGGGCGCCGGGAGTGGCTGGCCTCGGCGTGCCCGGCTCCCCGAGCTTCCTCAATGGCTCCACGGCCACCTCCCCCTTCACCAGTGAGTGTCCCCCGCCCGCGGAGGGAGGGCCCGGGACACACACCACACCACCACCCCCCGAGCAGCGTGGGGCTCAGCCGGACGCCTCCCAGTCCCTGGGAGGAAAGGCTTCGGGCACCTGTCCCTTGAGTATCGACACTTGCCTTGCCATTGGGAGCCAGGCCAGCCCTCAGCGTGCAATCTCTCTCTCTCTCTCTCTCTCTCTCTCTCTCTCTCTCTCTCTCTCTCTCTCTCTCTCTCTCTCTCTCGTTGGGCTCCCGCCCCGTAACTCCACCCCTCTGCTTCAATCCCGGGCCCTGGGGCCGGGACAGTTCTTGCACCGTTACCTCTCTTCGCTGACTTCATCGCTTCTAGCCTTCCCGTGCCCCTGCAACGGGCTTTTAACTAGGGATCGTCCCCCGGAACCTGGCGGACCGCCACCTTTTCGTCTTAAACTAGAACTTCGGGAGGAGCATGGCGCCCCCTGCCGGAAGCCTGGGGGAAGTCAGGGATCAAGAAAAGGGGGCTTCCACCTGGCTCCACACTCCCCTGCCGCGTTGGTCTGAGAGGCAGTGGAGACCTGGCTCTCTGCGGTGAGGTCATGCAGAGCTAGTGAATTCTGTGTGGTCAGACAGCTGGATTCAAAGTTTGAGTGTCCAAATCAGGAGCTGTCTGACACTCAGCAGGTTATTTACTTTGAGCGTCAGTTTCTTTGCTGTAAAATGGGATCATTGTCACCCCCCTGCCTAGGGTTGTCCTCAGATTTGAACGTGTCCCTGGGCACGAATCATTCTCTGTCTGGCTTCTTGGGGTGGGGCATTTCAAAGATAGGTGGATGGGCAACCGGACATTTGGGCTTTTACCATTTGCACTGCCTTTAAGTCCCTCTTTCCAACACCAAGTTCCAGAGCAGCTTGTTTTCGGCTTCTTATAGCTTAGCTATTAAGCTGACATTTATACAGCACCTACTGTGTGCTACAAAACACCTCCCTATCAATTGTGAGAGATTGTACCTCAAGCCCTGGGGGACGCTGCTGAGCCAGAGGAATGAGGAAGGCTGCGCGCGAAGCTGGTCAATGCTTTCCCTGTGGTTTCCTCACCTGTCCCCCATTTTATGTTTGCTATTGCTGAGGACCAAAGCCTCTGGCCACCTGCCTAGCCTTCCTTGCCAGTGGCCTGCACCTGGGTACTGCTCTTTATGGCTGTGGGTTTAAGTCTGGCACTCTGCTCCTTTCCCAGGCTCAATTTCTGAAATCCTAAGCCCCATATTTCAGCATCCACACAGGCGATGACCCTCTGATATCCCTCCTGAAGCCTGTGTCTCTCCTGGCCATTTGCTCAGGCCAGGCTGCACTGCTCTTACTTCCCTTCAGTTCTGGGGAAGCACTCTCAAACACTTCTCTGGGTGTCCCTTGGATTTGGAACTGCTGGAGTCTGGAGCACCAACCTCCCTTCTCCACTATAACACAGAGCCATCAGCAGTGGAGGAACTCACTGACCCAGTGGACAGAAGCCAGGCCACCTGGGATCTCCCCACTCAGCCAGAGGATCGAGAATTCTAGAGCTGCTTACACCCCACTTCCAGCATCAGCTGGGGACACCCCGGACTCACCCAAGTGCCAGTCCCATCTCATAATAATGTAGTGCATACCCAGGTCCCCACCACTGCTCATGTGCAGAGGACATTGTGGTATAGCTTTAGGAACTGCCGTTTTCATTGAGTGCTAGGAGGTGCCGGGAATGACACTCAGAACTGTCCCAGCCAGAGGGTCTGGGCTATCTGTATGGACTGCCCCTTGATCTATACTTTGGCCACCAGCAGCCCTGGACTGACCCACAACTCCCATCCTACTCAAGCTGCAAAATGTGGCTGTGAGGCCCTGGCCCTGAGAGCTAGAGTACATTGGTCTCAAGCCCTCCATGGAGCCCATGGCCTCCCCAGCTAGCAGTGAGCATTGTCTTAAAGGAGATGACCATCCATGGCCGGAGGACATTTGGGACAAGGGCAGCAATGAATCCATGGGAGAGGGAGGGGTGCTTTGATGCCAAAGGCAGCTAGCCTTTTGAGGCTGTTGGTTTCTTCCAGAAAGCTTCTGCCCCCACCCCATAGGCCCACTGCTTAGACAACACTGAAATCACAGCCGGATTGGTCTTTAGGAAAGGCAGGGAACTGGGTTCAGATGAGGATATAGAAAGAGATCTAGAGATACAGTGGACAGGATCCCCCAGGAGAGGAGGCTGCAGGGAGGAGGGACAAAGCCACTGCTCTGGGTGACTATGGGGTTGGAGGACAGGAAAATCTGAGGATGTGATCCCTATGCTTTTCTTTATTTTATTTTTTAAAAAATCAAAAGAAAAAATATCCTCAGGTGAGGATATATACACACAGACACACACACACGCACACACACACACACTCTAGATGCCCAGTGCACAAAATTTGTGCACTTGGGGAGGGCTGTGTGTCCCACAGCTCAGCCTGGGCCCTCTTGCAGTCTGGGAGCTGTTTGGGGGATGTCCTACTGATGAGAGATGGGAGAGGCTCTGCCACTGCCACTGCGTTCGCCAGCTGTGAGCCTGGCTTCTGGCTGAGTAGTGCTCCCCCTATAGGAGTGCACTGACCACCAGGGGGCAGCTCCTACATTGAGTGTCTGCCCCCTGGTGGTCAGTGCATGTCATAGCAGCTGGTCATTTTGCCGTTCAGTCAATTTGCATATTAGCCTTTTATTATATAGGATTCATTTATTTTATTGATTTCAGAGAGGAAGAGAGAGAGAGACAGCAACATCCATGATGAGAATCATTGCTTGACTGCCTCCTACACACCCCCTACTGGGTATGGAACTTACAACCCAGGCATGTGCCCTGACTGGGAACAAACCATGACCTCTTGGTTCATAGGTCAATGCTCAACCACTGAGCCACGCCAGTCGGGCCCTATGCTTTTCTTTAAAATTGACCAGCTGGAAAAGGGTGGTATAGGACCTGGGCTGGAGATGACAAGGACCTACCTTAAACAGGGAGAGAACAAAATACCCAGGGTGAGAGGTGATGGATAAGGGGAGCATATTTGTGGAGGAAGCTCGAGTGCTTGTTGTGTGAGCTCTGGTCCTGGACAGAGAGGTCTTGTAACAGGAGCCTTCATCTACCCCCAAACTTTATCCCTGACCACTTGCCCCAGCTCCACTCTGAACTCCAATCTTTGACTCTGAGAACTTTGGTACTCTAGAGCCCATAAATATTTTTCAGCTTCTCAGATTTCCAGTGGTTTTCAGCAGGAATTCTAGGCTGTTCTATCTCTTGCTCATCTCTCATTTTGGGGGCCACCTCCCAGTATTTGATTTTGTTGGATATTCTGGTTTTGCTTTTATTTTTGATTAGTCTGACTCTGTCACCTCAGTCCCGAGAAAGGGTCTCCAGAGCCCCCAAAAAGATGAGTGTTGGCCCAGGACCTCAGAGGCTCCCAGCCTGCCTCCAGACCCTGCCCTGTATGGGTCCCCCCAAGACCCTCACAGGCCCCAGTGAGGTCTGGGCCTGGGGTCAGCAGCCCACGCTGCTCACTATGGTGCTGTCTCCCTGTTGTGTCTCCCACTGCCTTCCCTGCTGCACCTGCCCCTCCCTGCCCCGCCCCGGAGTCATGCCCTCTAGCCCCCCGCTGGCTGCTGCCTCCTCCATGTCCCTCCCGGCGGCTGCCCCCACCACCAGCGTCTTCTCCTTCTCACCTGTCAACATGATCTCCGCTGTCAAACAGAGGAGCGCCTTTGCCCCCGTGCTGCGTCCACCAAGCTCCCCAACCCAGGCCTGCCCCAGAGCCCACGGAGAGGGGCTTCCAGGTGAGTGAGTGGTTCATTCTGCCCCACTGTGGCCTGGTGGAGCAGCTGGGCTTGAGGGCCCCATGCCATCCACATCTCACCAGAGCCTCATGCCAGTTGCCCAGTTCTCCCTGTAGGGTACAGAGCACGGAGCTTTGTAGGAGTCCAAGGGGACCCCACTTCCCTGTCCTCATGGTTTGGGATGATCACCACTCCAGATGCTATCAACTGACCACTTGACCAAAGGGAAGGGGACTCAAATTCCAGTTGGAGAAGGTCTGAAAACCACCCCAAGGCCCCACCCCCATCCAGTTGAACCCAGGGCAGATACCGAATACTCAGCTGGAGGAACCCCACGTGGACTGCATGCTTTTTACCTGTGCGTCCACTGGAGGGTAGCACATACCACTGTGAGGCACTGGGTCACTTGCCAATGGAAAGGGACTGGCCTTGGACAGAGTTTAGCCCAGCTTCCTCTCCCCCATTTTTCAGATAAGAAATTGAGACCACATCATCCCTCCACATCCCGATGGTGAAATAGTTGTCATTTGCCACTTCATTAATCAGTCTCCTCCAACTCAACATCGAATTTAACAGCCTGAGCCCTAACAATTAGTGTATAGCGAGTCAAAAGAAGTCACATCCCCTAGAAGATGACTGTTAGGATGGGCTTGGTAGATAATGCTCTAGGATGATTTGAAAGGGCAATCGTTTTGTGTGGGGGGTTTTTGCCTTGTTTATTTAACCCAAGAGAGTTTAAAATGTGAGGGACATCCATCGATACCAACCATGGGAGCAGGGTAGGCAGGAGCAAGGGTGATGGGAGTGATGAATGTCATGGAGATAGGGGAGGAAGCCATGCTGCTGCTGCTGCTGCATAGGGTGTCAGTGCTCCTGGAGGCTGACCTCTTTTCTTTTCTGTCCTGGTACCTGGCCATCTGTTTCCTCACCTCGAGCCAGGCCCTCTGGTACGCCTCGCCTAACTCTCTGCAATGCTGGTTCCAGATCAGAGCTAGGGTTGGCTGACTACCTCCAAGGTTCTTGATAGCATTGTACTCAGGACATGTTATATGCTCTGTCTACTGTCCCCAGCCCAGAGAGGGCAGGCAGATAAGATCCCCAGGCTGCACATGGCTTATAGCTCCTCCCCTTGGTTACTACAGACCAGCCTTTTGAGGATTCTGAGAAGTTCCACTCTCCAGCACGGGGGCTTCAGGGCCTGGCATACTCCTAATTACGGTAAGTCGCTGGCTGGTCCTTTCCTGGCCTTAGATGGGCTCTCTCTTCAAAAGACCTTAGCAAGTATGGGGAGCTGGGGTCCAGGTCTTCCTCTCCAGGGCCCATCTAGACAACTGTCAGGGCCGTGTAGCCCATGCAGTGGCCCAAACTGAACAAAGGTCAAGAAGTGGCTTCCTGTCCCTGCAGCCAGCCTTCATTCAAGACCTTCTCTCCATCTCCCAACCAGGTCTGCAGGTCTGGCCCCTACTGGCCCGGACTGGAGGTCCCACCAGGATTCACATCCATGCCCTGGATGGCAACACAGACAGATGCAGGGCCAGGGCTGTGGACAGACCTCAACTCATGGGCCTGAATGGGGAGAGGACTTCCTCCCCACGCTCAAGGCCCTCCACAGGCTTCTTTCACCTCCCTTTCTTGGGGCTGGTCGAAGCCCCAGCACTGTGCTGATGCTTTTGGCAGGAGAGCATCCCAGGGAGGTGCTGAGATGTAGGACTTCACACTCTGGACCGGTTCCTGTGGAAGAGATGGATTTTGTGCAGACCTGAGGCATCAGGTGACAGGAGCGCAGGAAGTGGACTATGGGAAAGAGGATAGCTCAGGGAGAGGTGGCCTGGGATCCCATTTGTGTCTGGCCCATCTCTCTGGCCCGGTGCCCACTTCTCTTTAGGGCAAGGGAGAGGTCCAGCAGCCTCAGAAGGCCTGCCAGGCTCCCATGGAGCTTCCGATGGCCGCTTGGCCCCATGGCTGCCCCCCCTCCCATCGCAGCCTGCACGCTCACGCTTGCCACATCATGAATCCCTGTGGGGGCTTCAGGCATGGCAGTGCAGAAGAGGGGGTGCTAGGCCCCTGAATTATGGGTCTTCCCATACAATAGATGTCCCATGGACTCTGACCCTCACACACATTACTCTGCTGGTCCCATAGAACCATGGAACGGGTCCAGCTGCCCCTGGACTCACACTCTGCTCTGTTGGGGTTGTAGAAAACGGAACAATAAACACAGATGCAGGTGGCCACCCGGCCTTTCCTGCCTGCTTCCTTGGTGTGGGTCTGCTTTTCTAGGCTTCTCATGAAGCCCATTCAAAACATGCCCCTGAGCAGCCTTCTTGCATTTTGGGCTTTTTCAACAGCCCCAGAGTTCAACTGAGCAACTATTCCCTACCCAGGTCTGCTTTCAGGTACTGTGTGGGATGTGGAGAGAAGGCATAGAGACTTGAGGACCCAGGACATGGCTTAGCCCTGAGATCTTTGGCTGGGAGCACATTCTAGCCACTGAAGACTCCATCCCCTAGCTGTCTGGCCAGGACCAAAGTAGGGATTGTCATCCCCCAGGGTAGAGGTTGCTGGGAACCAGAACAGAGCAAATTAAACATTACCTAGGTGTACACAGGCCCAGAAGTAAGATCCTTCCTGACTAGAGGCTGCAGGACCTCACTTGGGCTGGGTGGGGTGGCTTTTGGCTCCCAAAGTTGCTATCAGAGAGTCTGACCCCAGGCCTAGCCACTTTCTGGCTCTCCTGTCTCAGAGTTTTAGAGGAAGGATAGTAAAGATGCAAGATTCCTAGACTCATTTACCACCTCTCCAGGATGAATCCCTGTCGTCCCCCTGAGACATGTGCCCTAGCCCTTGGTCCTGGGAGCCATTTTTTGATCCATTGTCCAGGGATCCCAGTGTCCAACCTGGTGGCACTCTTTGGCTCTGACCAATAGGTGGAAATCCTATTCTTCCCCAACCCATGTGCCCATGGCCTGCAGCCCTCTGGGCAAAGACACTTGCCAAGGCAGATGGGCTGGTCCTGCCACTTTCTTCTCTTGTGATCCTGGCCAACATCTGGGACCATAACAGGTAACCTTCTGGTCACTCTCCCCTATTTTTAGTACTTTCCTGGTTTCCCCTCAGCTCCTGTTTCCAGCCTGTGTTACAGAGCCCTGAAGCCTGCCATCCCACACCCTGCTCCATTCAGACTCTGTGCAGTTCCCACTGCCTAGGGTTCTCCACTGCAGTCCACTGGACTGGATGCAGCTGATAGCTAGACAGTGGTCACCTTCTGGTTCCTAAGATGGATCAGATGCCATGGTTGATAGGAATGAGATGTGATATCTGTCTTCAAAAATCTCTCAACTGTGCTCAAACCACCATTTGAGTTGGCACTGTCCACTCCCTGGGTAGAGTAGGCAGAGATAATCAATTGTGCTTGCTGTCAATTTGATGGACTGAATTGTGTCCTCCCCAAATTCATACATTCAAGACCTAACCCTTTCCTCCCATATGACTATATTTAGAGATAGGGCCCTTAAGGAGGTGATTAAGGCTAAATAAGGTCATGAGAGTCGTACCCTAATCTGATAGAATTGGTGTGTTTATAAGAAGAGATCCCAGAGCTCTCTCTTCACTGTGTGAGAAGGTAACTGTCTACAAGCCAGGAAGGGAGTCCTCACCAGGAACCAAATCAGCTGGCACCTTGGTCGCTGGTACTTGTAGTTTCCAGAACAATGAGAAAATAAATTTCTATTGTTTCGGCCTCCTCGCCTACGGCATTTTGTTATATAGCCTAAGGTGACTAATATAATTTTCTTTTTCACATGTCTTAGTTTGGGTTCCCCTAGAAGCAGAATCTGAGACAAGCTTTTTGCTGGAGAACTGGGATAGACAGTGTAGAACACACCTCAGAGTTTTTCCACCTGAGGGACAAGGGAGCTAGAGTATATATACACCAACCTCCATCAGTCAGTGGGTGAGGGCTTCTGTGGGGAAGGGGAGCATTGCCTTCCTGGTACATCCACGCAGCCTATGGGTGGTAAAACAGGTCCTGAAAGCTAGAGAAAATCCTCAGGCAAAAAGATGCAGGTGTTGGCAGATGGAGTCAGACAGGTGTGCCCTGAAGATACAACGATGAAAAGATGTGGGTGGGACACAAAAGTGTCTACCGTAGAGATAGTCCCTGGTTTTGTACTTGAAGTAAGTTCAGAGTGGGCGTGAATTTTCCTTTATCTGCAAGTCCCAGTTCTCCTGAGACCACGTGACAGAAACTGCCCAGGTTGTTTCTAGATGCCAGGTGACAAAGAGACCCTTTTCAGCATCAGCCCACCCACAGGCTTTGTTCCCACAGGGCCAATCAGGATAAAGATAAGACAGTTGGTTACTCAATCTTCAGAGAGACAACATCTCCCAGAAATCCTCTGCTTTCTTCCCACGTATTTCCCAGCAAAACTAGGCTGCTGTGTTCTGCAACATACCCGGGGATCAGACAGCCTCTGAACTGCATTTTGCTCAGACAGGACCCACTGGGGACTGGACTCAATGATTCAAGGGAAGCCAGGTAACAGCTGAGACCAACTCTACTGCTGACTATTCTGCAAAACGTCCCTCTCCCCATCCCACCCGTATTGGTGGGCTTCTTGGCCTCTTCCAAAAACAAAAGTCTCCCAGAAAAATGGAAACTGCTACACAGTGGGGAAAGGATGGTTTTTCAGACAATGACATTGGGTCAATCGGATATTCAAGTGAAAAAAATTAAGCTTGACCTCTACCTCACATCATACACCAAAATCCATTCCAGGTGGATTGTAGATCTCAATGTGAAGAATAAAACAATAAAGTTTCATGCCCTTGAAGAGCCTCTACAGACCATTTCATCGCCACACAGAATGAAGCAATCATTGAACATATTTAAGGTGGTTCAAATGGACCCCACAATTTCTTTCCTCTTCCTTAGGATAACTTCTCCAAATAGGAAAATGTTTACAGACCACAGTGTCTTTCTCCCCTAGATGAGACTTACTTTTCATAATGAGTGATACTCTGGGGCTTCTTGCTCCTGAGCCTAGGGTGGCCCCCTCCCTTCTCCCCATCCACACCTTTGCACTTACGCCCTGAACCTTCCTCTACAACCACCTCAGTGGCAGTCATTGGATGATAGAAGGGAATGAGCCACCTCCTTGAAGCCACCAGCTTGAAGTGTGTTGTTCACAAGAAGACCACACTGTGAGGGTCCTGGTAGGTGTAGGGCACTGACCACCTCTGTGGACTCAGGTCCTCCTTTCACATCTTTCAAACTCTCCTCTCTTCACTCTCATGAGATTTTTGATGACTAGAACTTCTTAATTGAATGTCATCTAACTTATCAATGTTTTCTTTATGGTTAGGGCCGTTTGTCCTTTTCAAAAAACATATATCCCAAAATCAAGAAGATATTTTTATTGGTGTGTATACTATAAGACAGCAATCAGTTTCATATTTTTTTTGTATGAATAACCAGTTGGCTCAGCACCATTTATTGAAATGACCATCTTTTCCTCACTGCACTGCAGTGGCAACTTTATCATAAAACAAGTATCCATAAATGTATGGGCCTGTTCTGGATTCCCTATTCTGATCCATTGATCTTTTTGTCTATCTTTATACCAATACCACACTATTATAATTGCTAGAGACCCGATGCATGAAATTTGTGCAAGGGCCTTGGCCCTGGCCTCACCCACCGCTGCCATGGCCCCCACCCACTGTGGCTTTGTCTGGAAGGAAGGACGTCCAGAAAGACGTCCGGTCTAATTAGCATATTACATTTTTATTATTATAGACTAGAGGCCTGATGCATGAAATTCATGCAAGAGTAGGCCTTTGCAGCTGTGGTAGCTGCCTGGATCCCTCCCTTGCAGCCACGGTGGCTTCCTAGATCCCATGGCTGCAGCCCCAGTTTCGTCTGGAAGGTTATCCAGAAGGATGTCTGATCTAATTAGCATATTATGCTTTTTTATTATAGATGTTAAATTAGTAAGTTTTTTAAAAGGAGGAAGGAAGAGGGATAGACAGATGGAAACATCAATGAGAGAGAAACCTCAATCAGCTGCCTTCTGCATTCCCCCTACTGGGGATTGAGCCTACAAACCCGGGTATGTGCCCTGACCTGGAACTGAACCAGGTTCATGGGTCAACACTCAACCACTGAGCTACACCAGCTGGGCAAATTAGTAAGTTTTCATATCCAATTCAGCAAGTCATCCCACTTAGTTCTTCATGATTATTTGGCTATACTTGGTCCTTAGTGTTTATATATAAATTTTATAATCAGTTTATTAACTCCTATTTTTTAAAAACTTGCTGAATTTTCTTTGAAATTGCATTAAATTTGTCAATCAACTAATGGAGAATTGACACCTTTGATATATTCAGTATTTAAATCTATGGATATTTAGACTTTTTTTAAGTTTTATTGA
Source organism: Murina feae (assembly GCA_004026665.1). Lineage (NCBI taxonomy): Eukaryota > Metazoa > Chordata > Mammalia > Chiroptera > Vespertilionidae > Murina > Murina feae. The sequence goes on along the minus strand of PVJC01003732.1, from coordinate 56,839 downwards.
TAGGATTTTATAAGCTTCTGTATGGAAGTCTTATACATCTTTCATTTATTCCTTAGTATTTGATTATTTATGCTATTATAAACATGTCATTTTCTTAATCTCAATCTCTGTTTGTTGTGGTCATATAGAGATACAATTGATTTTTATATAATAACCTTGATTTTTATATAATAACCTTATAATAACAGAAACCTTATAGTAATACTACCCACAGATTATCTTGAATTTTCTTAAATAGATAATTTTATCACCTGCGAAGAACAGTTTTATTTCTTCATTTCTAGTCTTTATTTCTGTTACTTCATTTCTTGCCTAAATATACTGAAATCTCCGCTAATATGTGGAATAAAAGTAGTGCTCATAAACATCTTTGTTTATTCCTAATGATGGAGGCAAACTTTTAAAATTTCACTGTTAAGAATCAAGTTTGGCTTTATAGATAGCCTCCTATCCTTAATTTTTTAAAATATATTTTTATTGATTTCAGAGAGAAAGGAAGAGGAAGAGAGAGATAGAAACATCAATGCTGAGAGAGAATCATTGATCGGCTGCCTCCTGCACACCCCCTACTGGGGATCGAGCCTGCAACCCGTGCATGTGCCCTTGACCAGAATCCAACCTGGAACACTTCAGTCCGCAGGCCAAAGTATACACTGAGCCAAACCAGCAGGGGCTATTCTTAATTTTATTTCAAACATTTTTAATTATTAATAGATGCAAATTTTATGAACTTCTCTTCTGCATGTATTGAGATAATTGTGTGACTTTCTCCAATATTTTGTTAATGTACTGAATTACACTCATCATATGTCTAATGTTAAGCCATTGACTCAGCTGTCTAATTACATGTTTTCCACTGAGCCAAACCAGTCAGGGCTAATTAATTACATGTTTTAATAGTAAACCCCATCCTGAACTGGTTTGGCTCAGTGGATAGAGCGTCGGCCTGCAGACTGAAGGGTCCCAGGTTTGATTCCGGTCAAGGGCATGTACCTTGGTTGTGGGCACATCCCCAGTAGGGGGTATGCAAGGGGCAGCTGATCGATGTTTCTCTCTCATCGATGTTTCTAACTCTATATCCCTCTCCCTCTCTGTAAAAAATCAATAAAAATTTTTTTTTTTAATAGTAAACCCCAGTCTATTTTTTACCCCACTGCCCATGCTCCTCTTTCTCTCTGTCTTTGCACTACTCTCCCAGAAGGCACCTACTGGCCCTTTTCTTCCTCACTTCTCCACAGGAAGCTAGGCTTTTGGGAAACAAAATGTAGAGATCTACAGACCATTTCAGAACTTCACCCTGCAATGCCATCTTCAGCTAATATATATATATATATATATATATATATATATATTGATTTCAGAAAGGGAGAGGGAGACAGAGAGAAACATCAACGATGAGAGAGAACCACCGACCGGCTGCTTCCTGCACGGCTCCCACTGGAGATGGAGCCCGCAACCCAGGCAAGTGCCCTTGACCAGAATCGAACCCTGGACCCTTCAGTCCTCAGGCCTACGCTCTACCCACTGAGCCGAACCAGCTGGGGCATTCAGCTAACTCCTTGAAGCAGAGGAGGGAAAACACAAGAACAAACACACGTTAATCTCTCACTAAGTCTTTCTACCTCCCTAACCCTAACCTGCCTCTTCCCAGCTAGACTCTTAGCTCCGGGTCCTCTACTGGAATTTCAGAATAGTACTCATGGGTAGTCTGTCCAGGAGCCCCTGCTTCCGCTCTCCAAAGGAGAAGGTGTTCAAACCTCCCGCCTTGCCTCAGCCTTGGAGCCTCTGGGTTTAGAACTGCAAGGACTGCGTTGAGAGTAAGTGGGAGGGGTCTGAGTACACAGACCCTCTCTCCCCTTCCGCTGGCAGCAGAACGGAAGAGACTTTGTGGCGCTGAAGATGGAGAAGAGGCTTTCCAGCAGGGCAGTAACAGAAACAAGGACATTTTAATTTTATTCCTTGAGAGAAAAGAAGCCAAGTGTTTAAAGGAGGAAGGAAAAATGCTGTAAAGTAACAGGTCTGCTGCTCCTTGGGGCCCGGCATCCTGGCATCTCGGTTCTCCCAAGCCCTTCCTTCCCCATCGCTGCCTGGGAATGAAAGCTGCTCCTTGATGCGCCCTTGGCTGTGAGTGGGCCTCTCAGGCTGGGCTGCCAGGCCCCTTGGCTGAGCTGGGGAAGCTGCTGAGCTGCTGGGAGAGGAGCGGTGGGGCAGGGTTGAAAGGGCTGTCTATCTGGCACTGTGGCCAAGGGCCACTCCAGAGCTGGGCAGCCACCCTGTGGGTCCAGCTCCTGATGGTCTGTCTTGGGATGGAGTGACATCGGGAAAGCCCTCTGGCCTGGGTCCCTGATTCTGCTTCCTCTCTTAGGTTTCACCCACCCAGGGGTCTGGCTCCCCTCCATTCATCCTCCCCCTCACCACTCTCCCAGAGCATGAGTCCACTTGTAGGGGAGCGGGGAGGGTCCGACCACTTTTGGGCTGGCACCACGTCAAGCCCAGCCAGCGTTGGCTTCTGTGGTGAAAGCTGGTTTGTCTGGGCAGCTCCTGGGCCCTTCCTGGAGTTGGGTCCAGAGGGCCACCTTGCCAAGACAAACTGGCTGCCGGGTGGAATGTGATGGAGCGGCTACTGAGCAAGCCCAAACCTGGCAGACCTGTCAATGGTGTCCTCGCTGCGGTTTCCACAGCACGAGGCCCTACAGGGTTCCCGGGGTCAAGCCAGGCCAGGAGCAGGTACCAAGAGACCACTGGCCATCTCTCTGCTCCTACTGAGTGAGGCAGAAGCATCACCTCTTGGTCACACCTGGAAATCGAAACCCCCTAATCAAGCCTCAAAGCTCAAAGAATTCCTCCAAACCCCTTCCTTGGGATGGGGAGGGGTTGCAGTTCAGAAGCAGAAAAGCCAGGGAGAGGGGTTGTGGGATATGTGTGTGCACATGCACGTGTGGGGGTGGGGGGTGGGGGGCTGCCAGAGTAGAAGAAAGAGCCCCAGCAAGGTTTCTTCTTCCCTCAACGGTGCAGTATGAGGGGCTCCATGGCCATTAGCTCCCCCATTTCTTCAGCACTTGCCATAATCCCATTCCGTTAGCTGGGACTCCTTGAGGGCAGAACCTGAAATGGGAATGTGTGTGCTCTCTGGAAGAAAAGCTGTGAGAGAGGCAGGATAAGGCAGGGGAAAGAGCGAAGCAAGAATGCGCTCTCAACCCTAGCTTGTGTGGTTCAGCGGTTGGAGCATCGGCCCGTGGACTGCAAGGTCCCAGGTTCGATTCCCATCAAGAGCACGTACCTCGGTTGCAGGCTCAATCCCCGGCCCTGGTCAGGGCATATGTGGGAAGCAACCAATCGATGTGTCTCTGTGTCTCCCTCCCTTCCACTCTCTCTAAAAATCAACGGAGAATATATCCTTAAGTGAAGATTAACAAAACAAAACAAAAATGTGCTCTCAGCAGGAAGCCAGCACGATTCACTACCCCCGACCTCACTAGGGTCTGGAGCACGAAGGGCACCACAGTTGGACCTTTTGTGACAAGAAAATGGCTATAACACCCTGTTCCAGTCATTGGCTGCAGACTGCCATAGTGGGGTGGAGCATGTAACCTCTGGGTCAAGCAGCTCCCATTTGGCCAACAGTAGTCCTCGGGGGAAGAGGGCAGCTGTGAGCTGTTACAGTCAGCAGTCTCCACAGTTAGGGGATGGGTGCACTGGCTGGAAAGGATGATGTGGGTGGGACACCATGGGCTTCCAAGAGCAGGGGCTAGGCCTTTTTTTATGACATCACAACCTCTTGGGTGGCAAGGACTCCCCTTCTGTACATTCCACTACCATTTTGGGGAGTGTCCTGGGCCATTGACATACCAAGTCAGGAAGCCACCCAGGGAGATGAGATGAGGTTCTCCAGAACTCTGCAGCAGAGGTGGATACACATAGCCAGTGGAGCGGTTGGTTCAATAGTGGTCACTGGTGGACGAGCAATGGGTGGTGTCTACATTGGCTCTGCCGACCTGGGGCTCTGCAGCCATTGCCACAGACACCTCTGAAAGCTGGCCCAGCCTCTCTTGCTTGTCCTTTTCCTCCTCCTCAACCCCACTACACAGGTTGGGCCCCATTTCCCTTCTTTTCTACCTCCCAGATCAGGTGATCCTCAACCGGTTCCCTAGGTAGGGGGAAGGGTGGCGGTCTTGCTGTCCCTCTAGTCTCTTTCCAAGATATTATCTTGGCATCAACTCCTGCTTTCCTCTGGCTTTCCCTTTTGATACTCGAGAGCCAATTTCCAAAACAAAACAAAAAATACTGAGCCTGCTCTGTTTCTCCCTCCAAATTCCTGGGGCAGCCATCCTAATTCTACTCTGGGAAATGTGACTACTACTGACTGTCTAGAGGGAACAGCACAAAAATGAGAAAAGACAGGAGGAAGGCGTTCAAGGGGAGGTGATATAGTCCCCAGAGTGTACAGAGACAGTGGGTTATGGGAGGGTCAGCTCTGGGAGGGGAGCGCTCAGTAGGAAGCTCATGGGAGGGTGCATTAGGAAAAAATAAAGAATGGGCAGAAAGCACTTTAGGCACCAAAAACAACAAACAAAAACAAACCAGCAGGAGCAGTAGAGACTTCCACTTCTGAAAGAATGGGGTCGATGTGCATCTCTAGTTCTTTGCTAAGTATAACTTAAAACCCTGGACATTATATATACCATTTTTTTTTTTTAACCCAGGAAAATCTTCTCAAAAGTTGGGGGTCATCTTATATGCTGGGTGTCGTCTTATAGGGTGGGTGCTGAAACTTCCAAGCCGGACTGGAAAATCTGCGGTCGCCACACACGGTGGGGGGAGTTAAAAAACAGCCGCACTCCATTCATTTCAATGGAGCCGGATGGAGACCGCAAGTGTCTCTGGTCGGCTCCTTTTTGTGCCTCATATGGTCTCCGTCTGGACTTTTTAACCCAGGAAAATCTTCTCAAAAGTTGGGGGTCGTCTTATATGCCAGAAAATACGATAGTAAAACAAACTTAAAAAAAGACTCTCAAGGGTGGACAAAGGAGAAAGATTGTCTGGGACCTCAGTACCGAGGAAAGACTCATCGGTGAGTTCTTTGGGTTTTCTTTTTGCCTCATATGTCCTGGATTTGGAACT
>PVJC01003732.1:0-51618 GCA_004026665.1 Murina feae | reverse complement strand
GCTCCAGAGTGATGTTCGAAAAGACCAAGTAGAAAGCTGAGACTTCCTTCCCCACCAGCTGGTAATGAGATTTCTCCACCCCACCCACGTGTTCTCACCGGCTCCTCAGTGAAAACCATGTGAGGAACTTGGATTTCCACCCCACTCAGCAATAACAAGGTGACTCTTGTCCTCCATGCTGCAATAGTATCACAGCAAACCTAACAGAGAGTCAGGACTTTCCCACCGCCCAGAGGTGAAATGCTATCCCCAACCCATGGAATCAATGGAGATCACACTTGGAGCCAGACCTCCCACCTCTGTCCATCAGCAAAAAGAAACCACCCCCACATGCAGCCCCTCCATCCCTGGTCCCACCAGAGGATCAAATTTCAAAGGCGTTTTAAGAGTGGACCAAATGTCTCTGTGGACGTTTTGGACAGGTTCACATGTCTTACAAGGAAAAAGACAAATAACTTTGAAGTTCTAAGAAGCCAGGGGAGTTGTGTCACTATACTGGTGTGCTTCTCTAATTCTTTCTGCACACAGATTTTTTAGTAAGTGACAATTTGACACTAAATTGTGAGCCTGTGGCCTTTATTTCCTCCACACTGCTTTCGCAGACTTGCAGGCATTTATCTTGAGATTTATCTCTTGCTGGCTGAAACCGTCTTTGTCTGTCTTTCCATGGACATCAAATGGCTTTCATCCCAAGTATATGCTAGTACATATGATATCTCTGTACAAACTAGAAAGAGATGTCCCTCAAGTGTTATGTATTTCTGAACAATAATAATTAGGATAAACATATCGAAGCACTTGGTCCCCCCAAAGCTGAGAACCTTAGTGATCTTGCTAAACTTGCTTATTAGTTCCAGACACTTTCTTTAAAAAAATGGATTCTGTAGGATTCTCTGCATAGATGACTATGTCATCTGTGAATAGGGACGGTTTTATTGATTCCTTTACAATATTAAGCCTCTTATTTCTTTTTCTTGCCTTATTGAACTTGCTAGGACTTCCAGTATTGCATTAAATATAAATTTGGCTTTTGTGAATAATAATTCTATGAACATTGGTATATAAGTATCTGTTTGAATTCCTGCTTACATTTTTGGGGTATACCTGGTATACCTAGGGGCGAAATTGCTGGGTCATTTGTTAATTCTATATTTAACTTTTTGAGGCATCACTAAATTCTTTTCAACAGCAACTGTAACATTTTTCATTCTCACTAGCAACACGCAAGGGTTCCCGTTTCTCCACGTTATTGCCAACACTTGTTTTCCATTTGATTGGTAATAGCCATCGTAACAGATGTGAAATGCTATCTCATTGTGGTTTCGATGTGCATTTCGCTAATGACTAATGATGTTGAGCATCTTCTTGTGTATTGGCCATTTGTATATCTTCTTTGAAGAAATGTGTTCAAGTCCTTTGCCCACTTTTAAATTGGTTTGTTTTGTTGTTGTTGAGTTGTAGGTGTTTTTATATATTTTGAATACTTAAATTTTTATAAATATTTTTCCCATTCTGAGTATTGTCTTTTCACTCTCCTGCAGTATTTTTACTCTCTTATAGTATTTTATGATGCACAAAAGTTTTTAATTTTGATGAAGTCTAATGTATCTATTTTTTCTTTTGTTGCCTGTGCTTTGGGTGTTATATCCAAGAAGTTATCAAAAACTATAAAATGCCTAGAAGAAAACAGGGATCTCCTTAAGTTCTGATTTTTTTTTTCCATTTTTTAAAAATACATTTGCATTGATTTTTTTTAGAGAGAGAGAGGAAGGAAGAGTAAGAGAGAGAAACATCAATGAGAGAGAACCATGGATCTGCTGCCTCTTGCATGCCCTCTACTGGGAATCAAGCCCACAACCCAAGGATGTGCCCTGACCAGGAATCAAACTTGTGACCTTTTGGTGCATGGGATGACGTTCAACCAGCTGACCACACTGGCCGGACTGACTTATTTTTGAGCTAATTTTTGTATAAGGATGCAATTTCATTCTTTTGCATGTTCATACTAGTCAACTTTACGATGTGTCATAAAGCTACAGTCATAAAGACAGTGTGGTATTGGTGAAAGAGACTATAAGTTCCAGAAATAAACCCACGCGAATGGCATTCCAATGGGGGAAAGAACAGTTTCTCAGCAAAAGGTGCTGAGAAAAACGGGCCTTTGTATGCAAAATCAAGAAACCTAACTCACATATATAAACACTAACTCAAAAAGGGATTATAAATCTAAATGCAATATATAAAATTCTCAGAAGAGAACATAGGAAAAATCTTCATGATTTATGGTAAATTAAAGATTTCTTAAATAGGACACAACAATATCTACAAAATAAAAAATAACAAATTGAACTTTATCAAAATTTAAAACTTCTGCTCTGCAAAGAACACTATTAAGAGACTAAAAAGACAAGCCATGGATTAGGAGAAAATATTTGCAAATCACATATCAGACAAAGGACATGTATCCAACTCTCAAAACTCAAAGATAAGAAAGCAACTACCCAATTTTTCTAAGGGACAAAAGAACTCTCTGTTTTGTCCCTTGTACGTGACGTGTCATTTCACTCCATGGCTGCATTCAGGGTTCTCTCTGTCTTTGACTTTTGACATTTTAATTCTATATATAGATATAGATTTCTTTGAGTTTATCTTGCTAAGAGTTCACTGAATTAATGCAAAAATATAGGAACAGGCAAGTGATTCGTGTTTGTCTAGAACTGGGATGAGAGGGGAACCACTTGGACCACTGGTGGTTCGTGAGGTCCGAAAGGTTGGCAACTGCTGCACCGAAGGGTTGTTGCTTCGATCTCCAGCCCCAGGGTGAGTGTGGGAGGCAATCAATTGATCTCTGTTTCGCTCTCTTCCTTCTACTCTCTCTAAAAAGCAATGGAAAAAATATCCTTGAGGGGAAAAGTATATCACTAGTACTCCGGAAACCCCCATGTCCTCCCCACTGATTGTTGTCCTGTGGCTCCCCCAGAATCAATCACTATCCTGAATTTTATCATAATTATGTTCTTGATTTTCTTTATCATTTTATCACTCATACATCCATAAACAATATAAATCAATTTTCCTTTTGTGTTTTTATTTCCCTCAAGTGTTTTTGTAAGTCATACATGTTATGTGTGTTATAGTTATTTTCATTCCTGTATACAATTCCATTACATAAATGTACCATATTTTATTCTACATTCTACTTTTTAAAAAATATTTTTTATTGATAATATAGAGGAAGGGAGAGGGAGAGAGAGATAGAAACATCAATGATGAGAGAGAATCATTGATTATTGTTTCCTGCATGCCCCCCACTGGAAAGCAAGCCTGCAACCTAGGCATGTGCCCTGACCAGGAATCAAACTGTGACCTCCTGGCTCATGTGTCAATGCTCAACCATTGAGCCACGCCTGCTGGGCTGCATCCTACACTTGATGGACATTTGGGCTGATACCAATTTGGGTCTATTACAAATAAGGCTGCTGTAAGCACTTATATAGATGTACCTTTTTGCACGTGTAAGAGTTTCTCTGTAATGTACATTGTACACAGGGACATCTGTGCCTTCAGTTTCACTAGATTATGCCGAAGTGTTCTTCATCTTGTCTATAGGTCAAGTGGACTGCAAAGGCAAACACCTCTAGTGACTCACGGTACAGACACAATTGTTCGGAGTGTATTTGAGGGAACTTTCAGGCAAAGCGTTGGGAGAATGCATATATTGCCCCAAAGTCCCTTTATCCAAAAGGTGGGTTGCTAAGCCAGACAGGGCTGATCTCACTGTTAGAAGAGCTCCAAGAAGAGCTCCAGCAGGAGGGTCCATTCCCATTTACTTTACATATTTACGAGGAAGTAGGAGGGACCTGGGAACCTCTTGGCAGCTGTGCAATAGAGGGAGCTTTCTGGCCAGGGACATGTCTTGCTAGAAATGGGGAAAATCCAAAGCTTGAACATCAGCTGGGGGAGTTCACATGCCATTTCAATTTTGCTGAACTAGCTGATTCTAGGCTACCCAAGGGACAATCCTGGGTGTGTTCAATTATTATATAATGATGTCCCTTTCTGTCTCTGGTAATTATCTTTGTCCTAAAGTCAACCGTATCTGATATTAAGAGAGTCACTCCTGCTTTCCTTTGATTGTTTGCATGCTACATCTTTTTTTCATTCTCTTCCTTTCAGATGCCTTTAGATGTTTACATTTGAAGTGAGTTCCTTGCAATATACAGTCAGGCCATGACTTTTAATCCACTCTACCAATATGATGTGCACTTATGTGTATTTTCATTATGTATATTGAACTCCGATGAATAAAAACAAAAAAATTCTTTTTAGTTGATGCTGTGTAAGAGGAGTTGGAGGTCGGGGGAGGAAGGGGAGGAACAGGAAGCAGGGAGATGTGGCACTATATCCCTGTGATCTCAGATTAAAAAATGTGAGAGGCAGACAGAAAGACCTCAGGAAACAGAAAGAGTACAACAGCCCAGCAGTAGGCGGAGCTTACATAACAAAAGGCTACATGGCTGTCTTCGCACCGTGTTGTCAGCATTTGCCCCATTCCTGCCCTTGCAAGCTCTCCTCAAAACTGCAGGGGTGCTGGGAGCCTGGAAAATACATTTTGTGAGCCTCCTTGTAAGCTGGGTTACAGTTCTATATGCCAGTGGACTTCAGAGGTTGGAGATTGGAAAGTGGGAGGAAGAACTTCTGCTCGTAGCTATAGCCATGGCAGGTGACCACAGTGACCATAGTGGCCCCCAACATCAGCAAAGCATAGGCTTACAGACGCCAGAACATGCGTCCTCAGCTTCCTGAATTCTAGGGGAAATTCCCTCTTCCCTCCCTTTTTTTCATCCAATTCTTCCAACACCTTGATATCCACTTTCCAGCACTACATTTCCCTCTGATCCAAATACCTGGAGTGGGTTGTTTTCCTGGCCAAACACAGGCTGACACAACAACTTCCCTTCAGTCTGAAACTAATCAAATCCTACCATTTGTACCGCCACTTTCCAAAAATGGCTGGTGAAGGAAATTCAAATGCTCAGCTGTTCTATCTTTGGTTGTCTCCTTCTTGGAGGTGTCCCTGTCCAAATCTCCACACTTGGCCCTTCCATCTAAACTCCTAGAACCATCACCTTTATCGCAACCTTGACTGTTTTGAGTCCCCCTCGATCTGCAGTGCTATATTTCACATGTATGTGACCTCTGTCTGTGCTCCCATAGCAACCAGCCTCTACCTTGGCACACCTCCCACTACTGAACTGTCCCATCCTTGACTGGGAGCCCCAGGTTGGGTGGGGGGGTTGTTTATCCTGGACTGCTTGCATACTTGGCACTGAGCAGGTGCTTCCAGAATGTTCAACAGCTCTGTATGGCACTAGCTGCAGTTGGTTGATGTTGATGGGTTGATGAGTTGCTCTGCCAAAACATAAGTTTTAAAAAAAAGAACCTGGGTGGGATCCTTTTTTCACCCTATTTTTCCAGAAATCAGCTGATGAGAGCATGCAAGTGTGTGCAGGATAGGATGGGGTAAAACGGAGAGCTGAGGCCTGGCCCAGGCAGAGGATCTGGGGACACAGAGTTCACAGAAGGATTGGCTGAGGGGCCACATAGTTTTAATGAGCCCGAGCACCTTTTCCCCACTTTGTCCCTCCCTCCCCACTCTTCATCCCCTTCCTTCAGTTCTGGACAGGTCCAGCCTGCCCAAGGATCTGCAGCTGACCGAAGTGCTAATCCTTCTGTCCCCTCAGCCTCTCCAGTCGCCTCCGGAGGTCTGGGGGCACCTTAGCCCCGGCTGCCAGCAGCTCTCGCAGTCTCTGCTTGGGAGTCTTGGTGAGGTGGAAATTGCAGGGGACAGGGCCTTCTTCAAAGGTGACCCGGCAGCTCCGCGTCACAGAGTGGTAACCTTCAGCACTGGCAGTCACCATATAGTCCCCTGGGGTCAGCAGGCGCCAGTAATCTCCACCCCACGCTGAGAGGAGTGAAAAGCAAAATGAGGGTCCAATGATCCTCAGCCTCTGACCCAGCCCAAAGCCCCCCCACACCTCCACCAGCTCCTCCCTGCCACACACACCCGTGGTTACATCATGGTTAATCCCGTCCACAGCGATGACCGCATCTGCAAGCCCGAGCTCCGTGTCCTTGTCCCGCACAAATCCTGCAATGCCCATGCGCACCTGTGTGGGGAAAGCTTATCAAACCCTTTCCCTTCTTCATGAGGCTGTGACCTTCAGTTCATTTTTCTGGCCGTTTCCCTGCAAACTTGATAAAGCTGGTAGGTCTATGTTCCTCAGTGATAGACTCTGATAAAAATATCTCCTGTTGATAAACTACGCCGGGACTGGGAGAACTGTAACTCCCTGGTAGGAAGGAGTAGCGCAGGGCTTCCCCAAGTCCAGCGACCCTGGTTGTGAACTTGTCATTTCGGAACCCTTGGAAGCTATCCTTACGGAGTCATCGCAAGGGACATGAGATCCGGTGGCATCTGAAGCGTCTACACCGTGGCACTTCCTGCACTTGCCTAATGTGAGTCACTTCTGAGAACAGCTCGGGGAGCACTCTGTGGACCACAGCTTAGACTGCTGCGGGGTCCACTCCTACAGGCAAACAGTGTCTGACGCCGCCTCGCTGGCAAACTGTGCTTCCTGTCCTAGAGCGCTCCACGCCAACCTGCTGGCCCGTGGCATCTTGTGAGTCAGAATGCGGGCTGTGGAACCTTGGATGGATGACCCCATGGTGGGAGCTGCAACCTGAAGGGAGAGCAGGTCAGTGGGGAGGGACGGGCTGGCTGGGGGTGAGGATTGGGGTCCCACCTGTTCCAGGTAGGTGAGCAGGGCCTCTTTGTTGTTCTCCCACTCCTGGGGCAGCTCATTCTCGTGCGGGAACTTGTCACAGGACAGTTCCACCGTGATCTCAAAGCAGTTGGTGTGCAGGTAGCTGAAGTCATTCATGCCTAGGGGAACCACAGACACTGGAGCCCAAGGCGGCAGGGAGCCTGCCCTCCTGGTACCCTCCTCTGAGTGACACTCCCCCATGGGAAGTGACACCAGCGCTGTATGTGACAGCAGATTCTGACTGGGGTAGGATTGTGGGGATGGGGTGACGCCACCCTTGGGCACATACTCCCAGGGACCGTGTGCCAGTCAGCCCCGTTGATGATGTTGCTATGTAAGGAGAAGTCCTGGTTGTGGCACGGCCGGCGATCCGGTTCCTGCATGGCCCAGTTAGTGCCAGCGTAGACAGTGCTGAGCCAGCGAAACACGGGATCATCCGGGGTGGGTGTGAGTTCTCGGGCAGCCCACGGGGTCCGAGTCATGTCGAACGGGTAGGACACCACGAGCTCGCCCCCGTGGAGGTTGGCGCTCAGCACAAAGGGGATCCGCTCCATCCACTCGATCACCGCCCGAGTTTCAGGAGCCACCTGGGCAGGGGCAGGTCAGGACAGGTGGGTGTCAGAGATGAGGGTCCCCAGGGTGGCCCTCCACCACTGCCCCCAGAATACTCACAGTGGCATTAGGCAGGGTGTAATAAGCGGGCAAGGGCAGGTGGTGGTTGGGGACAGTGTCGGGCATCAACCCGTCATCCTCTGCTTCCCACAGTGGTGTGTTGAGGTCAGCAAAGTTATGGTTAAGGTCAATGCCCTGCTGGTTCCAGCGGCCCTCTGCCCAGCCCACCAGCTCTGAACCCTGCAGGAATGGGGGCTTGGTCAGCCAAGCAGGCTCCACGGACCAGGGGAGAGGGAGCAGGGTGGCCCTCGGCCCAGGTGGCTTACCCGGCGGAAGGCAGTCTCATAGCCATCAGGGTTCATGGAGGGCAGCAGGTGAATGCGTGTCTCCTTGAGCAGCCGGGTCACCCGTGGGTTTCCTCGCAGGAACTCACGGCACAGGAACTGCATCAGGAGCAGGAGCAACTCCCGGCCCAGGGCCTCATTTCCGTGCATGCCAGCCACATAGCGCACCTCCGGCTCTCCTGGGAACACACAGGGCTCACGGCTGGCTCGTGCCCACAGCCCCACCGGCGCCTACCTCTCCCACCCCACCTGCCAGTACCCAGCTCGTGCTCCCCAGGATGGTCCGACATTTCCATCACATACAGCTTCAGACCCTGGTAGCTCTTGCCGATGCTGTAGACGCGGGTGATGTTGGGGCATTGCTCGTTCACCTGCTTCATCAGCTGGGGGGCGGGGGGAGAGTGTGATGTGTGAGACCCAGGGGTCAGACCCCATGTGGACATGGAAGAACTTGAAAAAGCCAGGGATAAATGAGGACACCACGGCACAGTACAGGTGGGGAGCAGCAGAAGGGGAGAAAGGCTGACAGGGGGAGTGCCCTAACAAGGGAAACTGGAGCAGAGTTTAGGAGTCAACAGGAAAGAAAGGTGAGACAGCGAGGGGGGGAGAGGGGACATGAGGGTAGTCATAGCAGGTTATACTCTGGTGAGAAGAGGACCTGAGGCAGGCAGCTCCTCCCTCTTGGTCACAGGGGTTAAGTCTGACCTTCCTCATGGCCTTATAATTATGATGCCGGAAATCCAGAGGGTCAGAGGATGCCAGTGCAGGGGTCTCAGGGAATGGATCCCCAGGATCTGGTAAAGGGCAAGTTCATGGTTAAAGGTAAGTTCACAGTGAAGGGTGCATCCTGCCCACCCAGCCCCTGTCCGACTGCCCACCTGAAACCGGGCAGGCCAGGATCTCAGTCCGGAGGCAAGATGCGCCTCCCTGGAGCCAGGTCCGGGGCAGCAGACGTATAAAGCGGGCCACCTGGGGCTCGGGCAAGAGGTTCAGCACCGGTGACTCTGGATCCGAATTGGCAGGAAACACCTGGGAGTGTCAGGTACTTAGATGGGGCTGCTTGAACCCCAGCAACCTAGCCCAGGACCCAAACTCCTCATCAGACCCACCCTGGCGGACTCGGGGGAAAATTTGCACTTGGCATCGTGCCAGCGGGCAGCCCTAGGCAGCCATGCTTTCTGGCTGGCTCACAGCTCATTAGACAAATATGGCCACATGACTCAGAAGCAGCCAAACCTAAAACCAGCCAGGACCCCACACGATAGCCCGATGTATAAAAGGGTCCATGAGATGGGGAGGCGAGAGGTGATGCAAGAACCAGAGACCCATCGCCACAAGGAGTGTTCCAGCAGGAAGCCATGGCACGAAATGGCACCCACCCCACAGAAGTATTTGGGGAGAATACGGGCATGTTCCACAGCAGCCTGGCTCCTGAGATTGCCTGCTTGGCGCTCTCATCCTGAACCCCTTTCTCCTGGAATGCCCAAGTGGGAATCTGTTCCTTGTCCCCAGACCAGCCCCTAAAATGGCCTGGGTGCCCAACTCTCAACACAGAGGGCCCAAGCCACATGGCACTACGCACCGCATCCATCCCGCTGCTGCGGTTCCTACTCCCCCACCAGGTCCGACTGTCGTTGCTGAACTGGACTTTGTATGAGGTGACCCAGTCGTACCTGGCGGGAGAGGTGGGGAGAGATCATCGGTGGCCCTCAGGACTCCCACCCAGGCCTCCTGAGTCTGCCCATGAATCCCTGGCCGGGGGCTAGCCCACCTCACCTCCAGATAGAGTTCCTGCCCTGGGTGATAACGCCTGAGAAGCGGACAGGGTGCCTAGCGTCCACCTGAAGCCATGGCTCAGCATCCTGTTCCTCAGCACACCACGCCCCATCATACAGATCACCATCCTCTAGGCCTGACTGTGGGCATAGAAAATGGTGCTCAGGCCCAGGTGGGCGGGGTGGTGTGGACTAGAATGGAGGGGGAGGGCAGGAAAGAAGGGTCTAGGTGTTGCCTTGCTCTGAGCAAGGTGCTGACCTGGATATTGAGCCGTCCTCGGTGTGGTCCAAGACCAACAGACTGGCTGCTGGATGCCTCAAGCTGGCTATCTGAAACTCGAAGGGACTCCAGGCCCAAAGGTGGGCAGCCTGGGGGCAGGGACAGAGCAGTGGCAGAGGACGAGAGAGAGATGTTATGGCATGTGGGGAGCTGGGTCTAAGCCGGCCCAGCTAGGGGCATGCCTACGTTCCTGAGGTAGAGTTACGTTAGTGCCTATGTGCCCCAGGGGCTGCAAATCTGGGCAGGGCCCCTGGAGGGACAGTACCTGGTTCTTGCAGCTCAGGAAGATCAATGGTCCCTGCAGGGTTAGTAGTGGTCACCGGAGGCCTGGCCGTCACCAGGGGACTGGGGCTACTTAGCTTCTTTCGTTTCTTCACAATGACCTTTTTCTTCTTGATGACACGAATTCGGACATGCTGTTGTGAGGTCCCTGGGGACCAAGGAGAACAGCACCGGGGAAGGGAAGAAGGGCCTGAATTCCAGGTGGAGAGGTCTGCCATCCCAAGAAGGCCTGCACGCCACAGCAGGTTCCCCCACGAGTATCTACGGGGCTGAGCATGGACTTAAAGGCCTGCACAGTCTGATCCCAACCTGCCTCTCCAGCCGCTTCCGTGGCTCCTTGTCCTTCCTGATGTGACCACAGGCTTGGCCGGCCTCCTCCGACTCCCTCCAATGGAGAGCTACGCCCAGCCACTAGGGACTCTTTGGCAGCTCCAAAGAGCTGAGTGTGGTTCTTGACCTCTAGACCTTTGCACTAGCTGTCCCCTCCCCAGCATACCACCCACCACCACCTCTGATCTACTGCCTAATTCCCATCCTTCCTTCACATCTCAATGCCCTCTGAGGAGCCCTCCTTAGCTCCAGACTCAGCCTCCAAAAACGCCCATGCCACCTCTTTCACTGCATCTGCCCTCTGGGCTGCGATATTCTGTCCTCTAAACCATGCCTGCCTAGTGCCCAGGCCTCCCAGGGCTGGACCTGTGTCCTGCTCGCCCTTCGGCACAGGGCTCCCCACGCACTCAATGCACTCACGCTGCACAGGTACCTCCAGGGCACGCCGTACGTTTTCATGTCTGGTGCCCAGTGCCTTTGCACATGCGGTGTCCTTCTCGGCTGCCTTCCTCTTCAGCAAGTCCTGATTCAGAGATGCCCACTCTTTGTGGGCAAGGACCCAACATCCACATGCCTCCACTGAGAAGCCCTCCTTGATTGCCATCGCCTTGCCTTTCTCCTCTAGGCTCCCACATCTGGAAGTCAGGCAGCCTGCCTCTGCCCCTGCCCCATCCCTCCAGACGGCCTGAGCCGAGTCGAGTTCTCGCCCTCGCTGTCTCCTGTTCCTTCCTTCTAGCTGCTGCCCCACAACTCTCTCCTACACACACAGCCTTGCTCTGAACCTTCTAGTTGTCAGTGCCTTTGTCTGCACCTCTTTCTCCCCTCCTCCTGACTCTGGCCTCCGTTTCCTTATCTTATGAAAAGGAAGGTCTGGGGCTGCAAGAGGCAGCATCCCACTGGCTCCAGTCCCAGGACTGCTGACTGGGTCTGGCCGGGAACTGGGCTGCTGAGTCAGCATCTATTGCACCGGTCGGAAAGTGTGCGTGCGTGTGTGTGCATGTGTGCGCGCGTGTGTGCGTGTGTGTGTGCGCGCTGGGGAAGGGTCGCCACACGGAGGACGAGGGTGTGGGGACAACCGACCTGTGGGAGAGGCTGGCCCTGCGGCAGAGCCACCGTTCTTCCTCCCCGCGGGCGGCGGCGCCGGGCTGCTGGGCAGGGCTGCGGCCGAGGTCGGGGCCTCGGTGGTCCTGGGCGGCGCAGGGTCCAGCACGGAGGCGCCGGGCGCCCCCAGACCCTGACGGACGGCAGGCGCGAAAGTGGCCACGGTGAGCAGAAGACCCCACATCGCGAGTCCAGAGGTGGAGGCGCCGGACCGCGGCGGCGGGTGGGTTGTCTTTTCCTGCCCGCCGCTCCAGAGCCCCCCGCCCCTTCCTGCCGCCGCCGCACGGCCCCCGGAGCCTCGGCCCGCCCACAGCCGCTCACTGGCCCGGGACCCCAAAGAGGAGGGGGAGGGAGGCGGGGCGGAGCGTGCGGGGCGGACCCCCGACGGCAGCGGACGTCCCGGCTCGCCCCGGCCATGCTCCTCCCGCCCCGGCGCTGCCCGGCACCGTCTGCAAAGCCCGTCTGCGGCCTCGATTCCCCCGCGAGGCTCCGGCCCCGGGCACCCACTCTGCGCCGCGCACCGTTCCCGACGCTTTACACGTGGCCGCTCGGCCCAGCTCCCCTCTCCAAACGGGTCACCTGCGGCTCGCGGCGCCACCGCCTCCGCCCAGACAGCAAAGCTCGGAACTTGCCGGAGGAAACTGCAACCCAAGAGGGAGACCCGTCCGGAGCCGGAGGCCGCTTGCGCGGCGAGTGGGGCGGAAGGAAGAGTGAGGGAAACTGAGGCGGAGGGGGATGGAGGAGGCTGGCCTTCTAGGAATCTTTCGGATGGACAGCCCGAGGGGCCCGGCCGGAGGCGGCGCCTCCCTGCACCACCCCGCGCCCCGCCTCCCCGCTCGCCTTTCCCTCCCTTCGCCTCCTCCTTTGCTCGCCGGCTGCCACGTTCTGCTGTTACATAACCCTCAGAGGGAAGCCGGAGCGGGTACCACGGGGCTGGGGCCCGGGGCGGATGGGTCCGGGCTTGTTGGGCGCCCTGCGCTCTCCCCTTCCTCGCAGCCCATGCCTCAGTCCTCCTCCCCCGGCCTCGGGTCTCCGGCCGCGGGAACACCCGCATCCTGGGGTTCCAGGGCGCAGGACCCTGCTCGTTCCCCCTCGAAGACCCCATTGACTCTCCCATGCCAGGACCGCCTTCCCAGGAGGAAGGAAATGCGTCCGCCGTGCGTCCCTGGCCGACGCCTGGCCCTTGCAGGGAGCCCGCGGAGAGAGACCGCTATCCCCACGGGGAAGTGATGCCCAGAGGGGGCCAGGAATCTAACGGAGGACGAGGGGCCCTGAGCAGGTAGTTTTTGGCAGGGCCACTATCGATACAAGCAATTCGGATCGCCCAAAGGCAGCGTCTCGGGACCGTTCTGGTGGCTCTATCTGCCGGATCTCTGGAAGGAAAAACCGTCCTGCGCTCCTGGAACTGGGGACACCACCAGCCCTGTCGACTGCATAAACGGGAGTCCTGGAGCTCCCTCCCCGGGCATCTGGTCCACCCCACCGCGCTGGGCAGGCGCCCTGCTGGGGACGGCCAGAGCATCCCCAGTTGTCAGACCGGTGGGGTCAAACCGGACCTGAGTTCAGCATACTTGGTACTTGAGTTCTGGCTAGGGAAGAATTCAGAGCCAAGACTCAAATCGTAAGAGAACATTTATTTGGGAAATCACGGAGGTAGGAGAAGTAATTCATAGAAGAGCTGGGCTTAGGAAATAAGTTATAGAGGTAAGAGAAGGGCCTTGGGGCTAAGAAGTGAGGAAGGTAGAGGGTAGTGGCCGCAGGGGTGGGGTGGGGAAAGAGGATGGGATAGGCACTGGCAAGCTCCCTGGAGGGAGAACGCCCAGTCCTCAGTCCTAAGGGTGTTAAGGGTGGAGATTCGAGGGAGATCCCAGGGGAAGATCTCAATGGAATATTCAGCTGCTTTCCTAGTGTGTCCTTTCAGGGTCCTGTCTGGGCAGAGGGTCATTCTTTATTCAGTGGAGCTGCTTCTGAAGTCAGCGATGGCGTAGGCTTGCTTGTTGGCTTTTGCTGCTTTTCTGGGCCTGAAGCTGAAATACAACTGAAGCCTAGGTGTCACCTCTAAGGAGAAAAAGTCACCCCGACCACAAGGTCCCACACTTACAATTAACCTTTGCTAGGCACTCAGGGCGTCCCGCCCTGGTAACCGTCTGTACCTGGCCCCTCAGCCTTGCTCTGCTCATGTCTGTCTAACTACCTATCATAGCCCGAAAGGGAGTAACCTGGACAGGACCCACCTTGGAGTGCCCTGCCTGGACAGCACTGCCAAGGTCCCAGACACCAGAGGGGCACTTAGAAAAACTCAAGGTAGATGCACCAAAGCCAAAGCGCATGAAAGAGCAACCAGGTCAGAGGCAGAAGGACGGGAATCAAAGGCAAAAGGATGGTACTACAGGCCAAGGCTTGGTGGGAGTGGGGTTGGAGGGTGGAAGGCCAGGACAGGCTCCTATAGAGCGAGAAGCAGGTCTGAACAAAGCCCAGTCTGTCTCTGCACCCACCCCCTCCAGGTTGGTCCCCATACAGCAGCCAAATCCTGTCAAGTTCCTCCTGGCTTAAGTCCCTACTGGGCTCACCTGCAAGGCCCTTCATGACCGGGTTCTGCACCCACACCTTTCCCACCTCATCTCCTCACGCTCACCCCCTGGCTCACATCCCCGCAGACACACAGGCTTTCTAGCTGTTGCTCCAGTGCAGCAGCTCATCCAGCCATGGGGCCTTCCAGTCATCTCCCCTCCTTATTCAGATTCGCATCATCGTTCAGATTGCCTTTCAGTGTCACCTCCTCCCAGGGCCTTCCCTGACCATCCTGATGGGATAAGCTCCCTCCTCTGCACACAGCCTCTGTGCTCTCAGCCTTTTTTATTATGTTGTCTTCAAGGCACTCAACATGACTGAGGTTACCTTGTTTAATTTGTTATATGTTCACTGTTCGGTCTCTCCTCCCCTGTAGCAGGAGGTAAGCAACTCTCCAAGAAAGCCTTTTTTTTAAAAAAAAATCCTCACTCAAGGATATTTTTTCTATTGATTTTTAGAGAGAGTAGAAGAGAGAGGAAGAGACAGAGAGAGAAACATCAATGTGAGAGAGACACATCGATTGGTTGCCTCCCACACACGCCGTGACCAGGGCCGGGGATTGAGCCTGCAACCACAGTACCTGCCCTTGGCTGGAATCGAACCTGGGACCCTTTAGTCTGCAGGCAGACACTCTATCCACTGAGCCACTGGTTAGGGTCAAGAAAGTCTTTTGCACCCAAATGGTCACTGTACCCCAGGGCTTAGAAAAGTGCCTGGTCCCTGGTCAGTGATCAAAAAAAGTATTTGTATATTATATTCAAGGTTAGAGAGAAAACAAGAAGAGCTGGAGTGTCTGGCTGGTTTGACTCCGTGGTTGAGGGTCGACCCAGAAATCAAGAGGTCGCTGGTTTGATTCCCGTCAGGGCGCATGCCCGGTGGGCGGCGTGCAAGAGGCAGCCAATCAATGACTTCCTCTCTCATCAATGTTTCTATCTATCCCTCTTCCTTATTCTCTAAAAATCAAAAATAATAAGAAGAGCAGAAGGGAAGTGGATCCTTCCAAACAGTACCAGGTTTTGTGGGATAGGAGATGTCAGGCCATGATCTGGGACACCTGCCCCCACAAAGGGACTGGAAGGATAGAACATGTTGGCCACTTCCCATCATACCCTTAGCTGCTGGGATTTGCAGGATATTCATACTTTTTGTGTCCCGTGTACCTCTTCTTACCCCTTTGTGCCCCTTGAATCTGCCTTGTCTATTGCGACCTTTAGGACCCCTTTTACATCCCTCTAAGCCTCAGCACCTTCTCATGCCCCTTTATAACTTCATCCCCTCACACTCCACTGTGTTCCCAGCCAGGCTACTTACTGCCTTTGGCCCTTACCACTGGGTCCCTGGGGCTGCACAGCCACCAAGCCTGGAAGCAGGTTCTGGGGGTAGCAGCTCCTAGGCTGCAATGGCAGGTTTGCACCCAAGTGAAACTGGACCCCCCACATCAAGGCCGTTACTGCCTGTCACTACTGAGCCAATAAGCAGGGTCAAGGCTGAACCATTTAGGAGTGTTGATTTCAAATTGCCAGCAATATGGAATGAGCAGCGGGCTTCATGCCCTGGAAATTAAAAAGCTGCTCCCTCCTTTCTTCTGCCAGTTGGCTGATTGTATAGGGGTGAGGGGGAAATAGCGATGTGCCCCTGGGAGAGGGAGCTTTAGGGACTGCAGGCTGTGTGTCTGCCCAGGAGCTTGAAGTCCAATAACAAGGTGGCTACAGCTCAGCCCATTCCTGGGACCAGAGAGTGGTCAGCATTCCTGCGGCAAACTCCCGGAGTGAGTCAGGGTCCCAGCACAGCAGCCAGGTTACAGCATGTCCTGTCCTCGGTTTGCTCTCAAAATGTATTTTCTTTTCTGAATAATGGACCCATCTGGGCTTCCTCAAGGCCACGTTATCATTGCAGCCCTGCTTTTTCTTCTTGCAACACATCCTCCAGTTCCCCCGGGGCTGTCAGAAGCCCTCTTAGCTTTGGTTAGTAGGTGAATATCTTTAACAACTGTGGTTCTATTCTGATTAAATGCCCTTCCTCCCATCACAAGTACTTGCTCAGCCAGATCACTAGCCCCAGGAGCCACGTAGAGAATCTTTCGCAGCCTCACAAGGGCCAGGCTACTTTACAAACACAGTGGAGCCAGACTGGGTGGGGACACCTGCCTAAAGGGATCCTGGTTCAAGGGATGGGCTGGGAGTTGCCTGCCGCTGGTGTGGTCGGGTGGCTGGACGTGGAGAGGATAAGTGACTTGGAGCCACACTGGTTTGATTTCACATCCGGTTTCTGCCGTTTACTTATGCAGGTATCCTTGACTAGTAACTCCACCTCTTTGAGCCACAGTTTTCTCATCTGTCAAATTGGAATGATAGTATTTTCTTCCCAGGGCCGTGATGATAAAGTGAGATAATATGTGGTTCTAGGAACCCTGACATTAACCAGATGAATTCAAGATGGAGAAAACAGCTTACCACAGTCTCCTTGCTCCCACATACATGGGTGGAATAAAACAATATTAATTAAGAAAAGAAAGGAGGCTAGGGCTTTGGCTGCACACATAGAAAAGTAGCGAAATCTACTGCCTACTTGTGTCTCCCAATCTCCTGTCCTGGTGCTGAGGAGAACTCACTGCCCACTAGGTACCCCCTCCCCACCCCATGGTGCACGTGAGCATTAATGGGGACTCCCGAGGCACCTGGATGCACAAGAGGCACTTTCCCTCATGCCCATCCTTCCCTCACCACCACCTCTCCAGCTCTCTCTCTTTCGTACATCAATGTCTGGGACAGCCTTGCTCCTCAAAGTGTGGCCAAGAACCAGCAGCATCAGCATCTCCTGGGAGCCTCTTAGAAATGCAGAATCCCTCCCCAGACCTAGAGTCAGAATTTGCATTTTAACAGGACTCAGCCCCAAGGAGAGACATGTGCATATTAAAGGCTGAGAAGCACTAGGTGGAGGTGGAGGGCACCTGCCCTTAAAATGCAGGAGATTCACAACTTCCTGAGTCTGATGTTGCCACTGAAAATGTTAACTCGCGCCACGAGAATACATCCACATAACATGAGGAACTCGGTTTCACTCACCATGGGAGGTTGTACTCCCGACCTCCACAATGTGACCTATATTAATTTTTCTTTTTTTAGCAAAATTATTTTTATCAAAATGATTTAAATAGTTTTAGAAATATTTTTTATTGATTTTAGAGAGGAAGGGAGAGGGACACAGAGAGAGAAACATCAATGATGAGAATCATTGATTGGCTGCCTCCTGCATGCCCCCCACTGGAGATCCAGCCCCCAACCCAGGCATGTGCCCTTGGCCGGAATCGAACCCGGGACCCTTCAGTCCCCAGGCCGACAGTCTATCCACTGAACCAAACCAGCCAGGACTATAATAGTTTTAGAGGCAACTCACATTTAGGCTTGTAATAAAAGATGTTTCTATGCTTCTCCATTCCCGTCAACCACTTTAAATTCTGTTGTTTTTCCTTGTGTTGACCTCTGTGCTTCTATTGCTATTTCTTGATTTTTCTATGGTTAGATGTTATCTGTGGGTTTCTTGCTGTGGAATTAATCTCACTTTCCTCCCATCCTCCTACCCATACACATCCAAATGCATAAACAGTCCTGACCGGTTTGGCTCAGTGGATAGAGCGTCGGCCTGCAGACTCAAGGGTCCCAGGTTCGATTCTGGTCAAGGGCATGTACCTTGGTTGCTGGCACATCCCCAGTGGGGAGTGTGCAGGAGGCAGCTGATCGATGTTTCTCTCTTATCGATGTTTCTAACTCTCTATTCCTCTCCTCTCCTCTCTGTAAAAAATCAATAAAATATATATTTTTTTAAAATGCATAAACATACACTTCCCCTGCTTCCATTTTCCCAAAGGAGCCAAACCACTGGAGTTGCCATGCAGAGCTTATGTTAGGACCATGTAAATGTTATTGTTCAAACTTTTGTGTTCCCGGAGTTATTAATTACTTTTATTATTTGCTTGGTTTTCTAGGCACCAATTGTAAATCCAATCCCAACGTTTCCTACAGGACTGAACATCTATTTTGAATATGTCTAGAAACAGATAATTTCATTTTCTTCTGGAAATATCCCTCTTTGAACATCTACCTTTTGATTCCAGGCTGGGTTGCTTTCTTTCTTCCTTTTTAAATAGTTTATTGATTTTTAGAGAGAGAGAAAGGGAGAGGGAGAGAGAGAAACATTGATGTGAGAGCACAACATCTATCAGCTGTCCTGAGGACTGAGCCCACAACTCTGGCATGTTCCTTTGACCAGAATCAAGTGGTCAACACATGGGATGAAGCCCAACCAACTGAACCACATCAGCCAAGATACTTTCTTTCCTTACCTGGGAGCACAGCTGGCATTCAGGCCTTGCTCATCATTCTTCTGTATTTAGCCTCGTTTATTTATTTTTACTTTTTTGTTAATCCTCACCTAAGGATATTTTTTCCATTGCTTTTTTTTTTTTTTTTTTTTTTTTACAGGGAGAGAGTGGAAGAGGAGGAGAGAAAGGGTAAAAAAGAGAGGAGAGAGAAAGAAACATTGATGTGAGAGAGACACATAGATCGGTTGCCTTCCACACATGCCTTGACCTGTCCAGGGATGAACTTGCAATCCAGGTACATGCACTTGACTGCGAATGGAACCCAAAACCCTTGGTATGCAGGCCGATGCTCTAACCACTTAGCAGCACCAGCCAGGGCTTAGCCTCATTTCTTAAAATTCCATACTGTCCTCTTTCTTAGTTTAATTCCTGTTTTTCTGAAGTATACACTCTAGTAACTTTCTAAGAAAAAGTGTATGCAAAATCAAATTTCTGAGACCTTGTATGGCTTTAAATGTCTTTATTCTGCCTTCACTCTTGAAATCATATGAACAAGATACATGTTTCTAGGTTGAAAATCATTTTCCCTTGAAATTTTGTGGACATTGCTTTATTTCCCTGGGAAGAGCCAGACTGAAGGCAATCACCAAATGGTCCCGACGGCTGGTGGCACTGGCTCCATGGGCTGTTGAGCTCATCGCCATCAAAGATGTCAAGGCCTCCCTAACCAATTTGGCTCAGTGGATAGAGCATTGGCCTGCGGACTCAAGGGTCCCAGGTTCGATTCCGGTCAAGGGCATGCACCTTGGTTGCAGGCACATCCCAGGTGGGGAGTGTGCAGGAGGCAGCTAATGATCGATGGTTCTCTCTCATCAATGTTTCTAACTCCCTATCCTTCGCCCTTCAAAAAATCAGTAAAGTATATATTTAAAAAAATATATGTCAAGGCCACCACCCTCAAGTCTTTGGACAGGGCCCTCTGGAGGCAAATATGCAGCCTGATTCTCTGTTTCCTCCTCTCCTAGGGGCTGTATAGCCACTGTCCCCTTCTCCCACTCCCTTCAGCTTTCCTTCAAAGTATACTATGTGGATATAATTAAGTTCTCCCAGTTACGACCTGTTTCCATTCTTGCCTCTCAGGTCACTAAACTAGGATGTTGTGGACGAAAGGGCCACATGCTGACCTGACAAGCTCAGGGGAGGCCTGCATGGCAGTCTTGCAAACTCAGAGACCTAAAGTCACCACAAAGGATGGTCTGAAATTAAACTTTAACTAAAAGCAGTTTTGGTGGGAGTTACGTCCTGGGCCGGCATCTTCACTGACAAGGCCAACCTTTACCTTAACTGAGCCTACCTGTCTTTTTGCATCTAAGATTACATACCCTTGAAATGTCTGGGTGACTTGTAACTTCCCTTTTTCTGGAGCCCCTAGGGCACAACCGAATGTGCTGGGCGCCAGGACAGATACCACAAATTCTTTCATTATCATATTAATTGATCCTGCACCCACCTAAGTATGTGTCCCATCATTTTACTTTTTATCCAATCCCAGGGCTTTCCCCTGCTTTGCTTTCTCCCGCCTCCTTAATCTATCACCAATGAATTTCATGTAACCCACCTACGTCCCCCCTTTGATTGCAATGTATAAATACAAATGTAACCCCGCCATTCTCTGGAGCATTATCTCAATTCGTTGAGGTTCTGCTTCCCGGCATATGTTGACAGTTTGGCTCAAATAAACTCACAAAAAATCTTGACAGGTTTCAATGGGTTTTTTTACGTTAACAATGTGTTGGAACCATCACGCGATCATATATCATCAATGGAAGTAGGTTTCTTTACTAAGTGACCAATCCCTTCATTACGTGTTCATTCTCCTTAATTGCATTCTCAGTTTGGGGGTTACTGTGTTGTAGCCCTCTAGGCCATTTCTGGAATCCCAGTATCCCGGACACCTACACACCATAGTACTTATGCCCCACTCCCATGTCGCAGGTCACATGGGAACCCAGCCTTGAAAAGCTTGTGGTTCCTTCCTGACAGAGTCTCTGCCCTCCAGGGCTGCCGTCCTGAAAAATCCCCCCCCCCCCACACACACACACACGGGCCCACAGGCATCGCCTCACTCTCAGAGCAGAGAGCAGTGGACAGGAAGGTTGAATGGCTTGTCCCTGGACACAGCTCCGAGCACCTGCAGGAGAAAGAAAGCAGCCCTTCCCTTTGGTCAGCGCCCATGTAGTGATGGGTTAGAGTGCCTTCTTGGCAGCCCAGATCCCCGTGGGAGAGCCCGTGGGCAGAGAGTTAGCAGAAGCATGAGGGCAAGTCGTTGCTCTCAGAAAGAACTGACCTCTGGCTGAGCACCACCTGAGCCACCAGCTGCTTGTGAGGCCAGAACCAAGCAGCAGCCCCTCCCTACCACAGAGCCCCACCTGGCAAGAGGTCACAATGCCCCAGCTGCCCAGTCCCAGAATGGCAGACCCAAGTGGCAGGAGGTGAGGAGGACTGGTGGGTGGGCGAGTGGGTGGGTGGGAGGGGGAGATTCCCAAGGAGCCCAGTTCCCCACTCCCTGAGCTCATCCTTAAGTGTCTGTCTGCCATCCACTCCTGCATTCCCACCCACCCCACCCCATTACTACCTCCAGTACAGCCCCTTCCTCTAACCTCCTCCTCCCTCCATGACCCAGCTCTGTTCCCCAGGCCTGAAGTCGCTTATCCTACCTATCCCTATCTCTCCCAGGGGTCTGGGTGCTGGGGAGGGATTGGGTAGTTCAATGGGTCCATGTGTGTTCTTCTGGGGCCCTAGCCCGGCCCAGCTCCTGGACAGTGTCCTAGGGCTGGGAGCACTGGGGTTGACAATCCGTGCAGTCTTTTCCATGGCTGGCCCAGCCTTGCTGCTGCTGCTGCTACTGGTCAGCTTCCTGGCCTTCGACCTGCTGCACAGGTAAATGGGCAGCAGCCTGGCAGGTGGGCAGGTGCAGGCAAGCAAGCAAGTGGTCAGCCTCCCGAATCCCGGCTGCTCCCCTCTCTCTCCGCAGGCCCACAGGTCCCACCCGGCCACAGCACACACTTCTCACTGGGGGCCAAAGTCAAGGGGCCGGCGAGGGCCCTAGACAGCAGGAGGCTCTACTCCTGCAGACCATGGCGGTCACAGGACGACTCAGCCTCCAGGAGGCTCTGCTCCTACTGCTGCTGGGCCTGGAGCTGCTCTTGGGAGCCCGAGGTCTGCCCTTGGCCCTGCTTGGCCTGACTTTCTGCCTCTATCCTTGGGCCTGACTGCCCTCCAGAAATACACTGGCCATGCTGCTTCCCCAGGCCTCCTTTCCTCCATCGTGGGCTGGGCAGGTGGAAGGGTACACCTTTGTCCCCAGCCTGAACCTCAGCAGACCTCCAGCAATGCTAGAAGGTGAGATGAGGTCAGGGACAGGGAGCTCAGGGCAGCATGTGACAGCCATCTCAGAACCTCCAGGTTGCGGCTGGTCCTTCTGACCTCCTCTGTGGTTCTAAAGAATGAAGGCCCAGAGGAAGACTTGCGAGTGAGCAGAGTGGGACTCATTATTAGCCGGTAGGGAAGGGACGAGGATCCAAGAGGGCTTTCCTAGAGGGTCCACAGAGAGAGGCCCCGGTGAGGCTCACACCCTGGAGTGATTCCTTTCTTGGCTGGACCCCACCCCAATCCGGGTCACAATGGGGGTCCTCTAGAGAGGGGGTGGGGAGGGAGAGTAAAAAGAGGGGCTCAACTCTGGCTGCCAGGCCATCCTGGGCACTGCAGGCAGCAACATGACTTAGGGACCACCGCCGAGAGGTAAGACCCAAACCCCAGCTCAAAGCCCCACTCCACCCACACTGGTGCCCTCTCGACCCCTGCACCCCAGGCATCTCCAGGGCTGCTCCTGCAGCTGGCCTAGCCTCTCCCCAGGTGCACCAACTGTGATGCAACAGCCTCGAGTGGAGACGGATGCCATCGGGGCCGGTGAGGGGCCGCAGCGGGCACTGCCCTGGTCGGCCTGGGTCACGCGGCAGGACTGGGTGCGCTGGTGCTTGTACCACGTGCCCCAGAGCTGGACCCAGTGGTGGAACACATCGAGCTGGCGGCAGCCGCTGCAGCGTATGCTGTGGAACCTGGAGGGAATCCTCTACCTGCTGCTGGCACTGATGCTGTGCCACGCGCTCTTCACTACGGGCTCCCACCTGCTCGGCTCCCTGTGGCCTGTGGTGGCCGCAGCGTGGCGCCATCTGCTGCCCGCCATCCTGCTGCTGGTGCTCAGTGCGCTCCCGGCCCTGCTCTTCACCGCCTCCTTCCTGCTGCTGTTCTCTACGCTGCTGAGCCTTGTGGGCCTCCTCACCTCCATGTCTCACCCAGGCTACGCTCAGGACTTGGACCAATAGAAGGGCAACCCATTCCGCTGCCTGTGTCTGTCAGCCCTGGCCTAAGGCCTGAGGCCCTGAGGCCCTGAGGGAGAGGGAGGGCAGGGAGACTAGGGCCTTCCTGCTTCAACAGCCCCAGACCTCCAGTCCCTAGCACAGGCTGTGGCATGGGTGGTGTTGCTGGAGCTGACAGGATAGACTGGCCTGACCCCAAGCACCTTCCTCAAGCTGATGCTGCAGGTACTTGGGGGGGGGGAGGGGGGGCGGGGCTTGAGGAGAGGGGATAGTGCAGAAGGCTTAGCTAGGGGCAGAGCTTGGCCTAGCCACCAAGAGCTCCCATGAGGGTATGGTGACACCACTGGGGTCCCCTCAGCAACTGGTAACATCTTTTTCTTGCCGCTGTCTCAGCTTCAGACTCATTGAGAACTTCTACCTGGGTACCCCTGGACTTGCCATTCCTCCCACCAACCCTCCTTTTCCACTTACCCAAGCTCTAGGAAGGGCCCACTGACAGGAGCCTCATTAGCAGAAGGCTGGCCACAAGCTCCATGAGGCTTCAACTAACGCACCTCCCAGACCTTTCTGCCCAGACATTCCCCCCCTCCCTAGATACCTTCGCTCCTGCCTCAGTCCACATCCCCAAGTCTGGAAAATGGGCTGAATAGGGTAGTAAGTTTCCTGAGGTCTGTTCTGGAAAAACAAGTCCCATTTCACCCACCTACACCTGTGGCCATGGCCAATTAATTCTTTTGAGCTTGTGCTAAGTGCGTCAAAAGCAATACGTATGTATGAAATGCTTTGTAAAGTCCAGGAAACAATAACATACTATATTGAACTCTTGAGAACATTCTGTAGACTCAAAAGGTCTTTTGAGCCCTAAGGCCATAGAAAGAGCAAGCAGCTTCCCTAGACCTTGGGGAAAATGTTCTGTCATGAGTAGAATTATAGTGGTGAACAGAGGATGGATGGGTGTGGACAAGATGTAAAGATGCCATGTGTCATGAAATCTCAAAATCTGCAGATGTCGAACTCTTCTGATTGTGAAATGCATGGGCCTGGGGCTTAGTGCCAGGAGATGCTTGCACAGCTATGTGAGTGGGAAAAGCATAGCCCATGGTTTCCAAAATGGACCCAGCTGCTCACAGCACCAGATGGGGTGTGAACGGTGGCACTACTTCCCACTGGCAAGTAGCTGTTTTGAACCTGATTTCTCATCTCTAAAATGCAGTAGTAGTAGCATAGCTATGGTTCGCAGAGTGGGGAGTCAGCCTAGGAACTTCACCCACATGCCAGCAGCCCGGCAGGAGCCCTAAGACAGGGCTGCTTACTTGGTTTTACCCATGAGGAGAATGATGTTCAGGAAGGCTTAGCAATTTCCACAAGGCCATGGAGATAGAAAGTGACAATGTTAGGATTCAAACCCAGCCTCAGCGAATACACCAGAGCCCGTGCTAACCACGAGGCGATACCGCCTCCATGTCCTGCCTTGCCCTTGCTGCCACGCCATATTTCAGGGAAGTAGGAAGGAAGGACTATGCCTAGGGTTTCAGGGTGTTTCAGGACTATGCCCAGGGTGCTGGCTGTTTGCACATCTGCTAACCCTCCAAACAAAACAGTGAGTGATCAACTATTACCAAGTAAGGTGCGTGATAGACAGCTTTACCCACAGCAAAGACCCAACCACCTGATCCCTACCCACTTCTAACCTCCACCCAATTCCTGACCCTCCCAAATCCTGTCCATCCCTGACCTAGTGTACTTCTAAGCCTACAAGCCCCGCTCTTAAAGCCCTCGACCCAAAGTCCTCCTCTCCTGCCACCTAAATATTCAAGCCCTGAGGACCAGCCCCTAAAACCTAAGTTCATTTTTGCCAGAATCCATTTGCTGTAGAATTTCATAACCCACCGTGCCTTCAGCTTCCATGCCTGAAACCCTAGGCATAGTCCTTCCTTCCCATTTCCCTGAAATATGGCCTGGTAGCAAGGGCAAGGCAGGACATGGAGGCGGTATAGCCTCGTGGTTAGCACGGGCTCTGGTGTATTCGCTGAGGCTGGGTTTGAATCCTAACATTGTCACTTTCTATCTCCATGGCCTTGTGGAAATTGCTAAGCCTTCCTGAACGTCATTCTCCTCATGGGTAAAACCAAGTAAGCAGCCCTGTCTTAAGGCTCCTGCGGGGCTGCTGGCATGTGGGTGAAGTTCCTAGGCTAACTCCCCACTCTGCGAACCATAGCTATGCTACTACTATTGCATTTTAGAGATGAGAAATCAGGTTCAAAACAGCTACTTGCCAATGGGAAGGCCAGGTTGTTGGAGTCCTCGTCCACTTAACAGGACACTAAAAGGAAAGCAATAGAGAACATACAACCTAATGGGAGTCTCCTGGATGCTATCCTCAGGTCCACCATAGCCTTAGCCCAGCATTGCTGGTCAGCAATATCACTCCAGAGGCTTGAGCCCATTCCAATCAAGGGAGAGGTTCTGGCCCAGACCAAACACATTTTGGGACAAGATGTGGGCAGAAGCAAGAAGGCCTTCTTCCCTTCCCCACATAAATACGGGGAGGGGCAAAAGTAGGTGTACAGTTGTTTTTAAGGAAAATACAATAATCTATATAAATAATACAAGAATAAACTCTGCGATTCACATACAACTGTAAGCCTATTTTTGCCCCATCCTGTATGTACCTCCCACTCTCCGGCTCTGCTGATGTGGAGTAAGGTGGTACAACCAGACTGGGTAGCAGATGGGTAGTACTTACCAAATTAGATCAACACATGCCCTGTGACCCAGCAACCCAACATGAATTCTCACAGAGGCCCCTATAAGGGCCCTGCTCAAAGTGTGGCCCCAGGGCCAGCAGCATCGGCCTCATCTGGGAGCTGGTTAAAAATGCAGAGTTTTGGGCCCCACTCTAGGCCTGTGGAATCAGAGCCTGCATTTTCATTTTTATTTTTAAATTTCAGAGCCTGCATTCTAACAAGATTCCCAGGTGACACACTGTTTGAGAAACGCTGCATGGGAGGGTGTGTTTGAGAGTAATGATTGCGCTGTTACTGGTGGCGGCAGGAGTGTGAGTACCACTGAAGGAGGCAGCAGTTAGAAGGGGCAGGAGCTGTAGAGATTGGTCTTGAACTCCTAGCTTTGAGTCACAAACTGAATGAGAAATAATACAATCCTTTGGATGCAAATTTCAAATGCATGACAGCAAAACACCTTGTCGGGAGATGGCAAGAACTCCTGACAACAAAAGAAACAGTTGAATAGCTAGCTCTAGGGGGCAGGCAGAGGGGAATGGAGTATTCAGATGAAAGGGAATGGAGTGAGGAACTAAAGGAGTGAGAGACTAAAGAAAAATGACATCATAAACATAATTCCTGAACTTCCTTTAAATGTAGACCAAGTCACGCACGTAGGGTTAAAAGGCGTAGACATGCAAGCTCAGGGAGAACGAACACACTGGGACGGGGGGCCTTCTAAGCCTTCCGGGTTTGGGCCAAGAGGGGGAGCGGCGATGTTCCAGTGGCCGGAGTGAGCGCGAGGCTGAGTGGGATCTCTGCCTGTCCTCCCCCGCGGCCACAGCCTGCTCTCACAGCATCGGACTGGGTGGGGTCCACTACCCTGGGGCCTGGCCAGAAAAATAATCAGGTTGGGCGGGGAGTAAGAACGCAGCGGAGGAGGAGTCAGCCTCCAGAGGCCGTGCATCTAAGAAAACAGAGGAATCCACAGCCACATAGGCAGGAGCAGGAGCGACCCATCCCATGGTAGGGCTTCCCTCTGCCCCAAGGAACAGGCATCAGCCAGGACACGGAGGGCCCAAGAGGGTGGTGTCCTGGCCGACCCCTGTTCCCAAGGGAAGGGGAGGGGAGGGGAGGGGAGAGGAGGGGAGGGGAGGTAGAAGGAAAGGGGAGGGAAGAAAAGGGAAGGGGGAAGGGAAGGTGTCAAGGGGGCTCATGAGGCTGGGGCACCACCTGAGACTGTTGTCAGTGGCCATCCTGGGGGAAGGAGGAGGCGCTCTCCCGCAGACCCGTGTGTGCTGGGGAAAGGGAGGCTATGTCCTCGCTGGGGGATGAGGGAAGCTGCTCTCCTCACCCAGCAGTCCGTGGCCAGAGGACTTGG
This sequence comes from Murina feae, assembly GCA_004026665.1. NCBI lineage: Eukaryota > Metazoa > Chordata > Mammalia > Chiroptera > Vespertilionidae > Murina > Murina feae. The sequence goes on along the minus strand of PVJC01003732.1, from coordinate 24,692 downwards.
GGGAGACCAGGTCACGGCGGGAGGGGTGGGGGAGGCAGCCGGCGCTGCACGGGAGGTAGCCCCGAGAGCAGGTGCGAGGTGCGCAATTCCCCAGGCTCGAGGGCGCGGGAGAGGGACCGCGGGACGGCTGGAGGGCGTCGAGGCGGGCGCATTGACCGTGGGCGCGGAGCGGGGCGGACAAGGACCCGAGGCTGGAAATATCAAACCTCGTGGGAGTTGGGAGGGCTGTGGGCACCCACCCAGGGAGGGTGCTCGGGAGCCCTCCGGGAAAATCGGCAGCCAGGGAATCCCAGCTTGCGGAGCTGGCGACCGACGGTGCAAGGGCGCCCTCTGGCGGCATCTCCAGCTCCGGCCGCGAAGAACCTGGGCTGGCTGGAGTGTTGGTGGGAGGGGAGGCGTATTTCAAGGCCAGGCGAGGGTGGATTTCGGACGGGTCGTCTCCGTCCACTGTCCACGCAGTGGCGGCTCCGTTGATTCCTCACCCTTCACCCCACATCTTCAACCTGGGTCCCCCAACCAGAAACCCAGAAGCATAGCGGGCTGGGCTCCTGAGAACCCTGGGGAAGGAAGGGCCGCCTCTCACAGGCTTCACTGTGTCTCAGACTCCTGGCCTGTCTTCCCGTTTCCTCCTGGGGCACAAAGCTGTCTTTTGTGAGGTCTTTCAGGGTCTGGAAGTAACCAATTTTGGACAAGTTATCTTTTTTCTGAGGCAACATTTCCATCTATAGTTTGGATCTTGCATCTTTTACACTGCCTTCTTACTTTTCAAATATTTTCCATTTTAAAAATAAAGAACTTGATTTTAAGATCTGTTGTTTCCACTGTGCCCAGCGATCTCAGTGGTTAGAGCACCGGTCTGAGCACTGAAGGGTTCCAGGCAACCAATCGATGTGTCTCTCTCACAGGATATTTCTCTCTCTCCCCCCCCCCCCACTCTTTCCCTTCGTCTTTCTAAAAATCAATTTAAAAAGAAAATCTTTTAAAAATACTCAACATACTACCCACTTATTAGAATGACTAATATTAAGAAAACTAACATTAAGTGTTGGCGAGGATACAGAGGAACTGCAACGCTCATACACTGCTAGGGGGGATGTAAATTAAACATACATTTAATTCTTAGGTATTTACCCAAGAGAAATGAAAATATATGTCTATTCAAAGATTTGTCATACTCATAGAAGCTTTATTTGTAATTGCCAAAACTACATAAATGTCCACCAACAGGTGAAAGGATAAATGTTAGTTTAGCCATAAAATGGAATACTACGAACTTATGAAAAAAGTGAATTACTGATATACAGATGACATGGATGTTGTTCCACCAATCCCATTAATTAGACTGAGTGAAAGAAGCCAGATGAAAAAGAGTACTCATTGAATTTTTCCATTTATATAACATCCTAGGAAATGTAAACTGATCTGTAGCAACAGAAAGCAGATCAGTATCGATAGTTGCTGGGGGACAGGAGTATCGAGATGGGAGGGGAGGCAGGAAGGGATTCTAAAGAGGCAGAAGGGTAAATTTCATTGATTGTGATGATTTCACAGATGTATACATGTCAAAATATATCAAATCGTACATTTGAAATATGTGCAGTTTACTGTCAGTGACACCTTAATGAAGCAGGTTTTTAAAAAGTATAAGTCTATTTCTTTACAATCAGAAAGTTTATTTTTATCTTTCACCAACATATGTGAACTAAGATTAACTCAACACACAATCTATGCAACGAACTGGATTACATAACAGGAGGCAGGCCATCGGTTTTTGTTGGGACACTTTGTTTGGTTAAACTGCTTTGAAGTCCTAACCAGTTTGGCTCAGTGGATAGAGCGTCGGCCTGTGGACCTAGAGGTCTCAGGTTTGATTCCGGTCAAGGGCATGTGCCTTGCTTGCGGGCACATCCCCAGTGGGGAGTGTGCAGGAGGCAGCTGATCCATGTTTCTGGCTCTCTATCCCTCTCCCTTCCTCTCTGTAAAAAATAAAAAAATATATATTTTTTTAAAAAACTGTTTTGAAGGGATCAAGGTCAGGAGAACCTGGCTGGGACACCAATAAGACCAGAGTGATCAAGACAATTATTGAAGAAGTGACACCTGATGGTAGAGTCCTTTCATCTAAGGTTGAATCAGAAACCAAGAAACACTACAAATAAACTATGTCAGGTGGAAAGAGTCTCCCTTCACACAGGCCATTTTGCACAGCTGCATAGAAAACAGAACCTCCAAGAAGAACAGAACCTTCGGTCTTAATGGTCTACGGAAATAGGTTCCCTCTTTGAAAATAAGGTGTCTAAAAGGTGTTTCGTGGTTTCTGTATTTCTTCTTTTCAGTTTACCAGAAAGTGTTCTTTAAAGGGGAAAAAAAATTCTAGCCTCATCTACTAATGAACGCAATAAACTTTCTCACTGATGCAAACAAAAAAAAAAACTGTTTTGAAAAAAAATTCCACTAATTTTCTTTTATTAAAAGACTTCTCCCTCCTCCCCCAACACACACACTGGGAAAATAAAGGCTGGCATCGCATCTGAAGTGCTCTTGCATCCTCTACTCCTTTCAGGAATATATTGGCATGGCAAAGGAAAGGACACTGGAAGCATTCTTTAAAAACAAGAACCTAGCGGAAAACAGTATGGAGTCACCTCAAAAAATTACAAACGGAACTGCCTTATGACCCAATGATTCCTTTTCTGGGAATTTATCCAAAGAAACTCAAAACACAAATTTGAAAGAATATCTGAGCCTCTATGGTCATTGCAGGGTTATTGACAATAGCCAAGATTTGGAAGGAGCCCAAGTATCTTTGGTAGATGAGTGGCCAAAAAAAGCTATTTCATTTACACAATGGCATACTGCTTTGCTGTAAAAAGGAAGAAAATTTTACTCTTTGCAACAGCATGGATGGACCTCGAGAGTATTATGCTAAGTGAAATAAGCCAGGCAGAGAAAGACAAGTACCATATGATTTAATTCATATGTCGTTTTTAATTAACAAACAACTACAGCAAAATAGAGACAGACATCTCTGGTTGTGTGTGTGTGTGTTGGGGGAGTATTAGGGGATGGATGGATTGAGCAAATAAGAAAAAAAAAGAACTCATGGACATGGACAAGAATGTGGTGATTGTGGGAGGGGGTGGAAGGGGAGGTGGAAGAGGGCATAGAAAGGATAAATAGTGATGAAAAAAATTAAAGTAGATGAAAATTTTTAAAATGTAGCTGGGGGAAAATGAAAACCAAGAATCTAGTCTGGCTGGTGTGGCTTAGTGATTGAGCATGACTCATGAACCAGGAAGTCATGGTTCCATTCCCATTCAGGGCATATGCTCAATCCCCAGTAGCAGGCATGCAGGAGGCAGCTAATTGATGATTCTCTCTCATCACTGATGTTTCTCTCCCTCTCCTTTCCTCTCTCTGAAATCAATACACACACAAACACTGGAGGAACATATGATTTTCATCGTTTTTATATCTCAAAACAATGGCCAGGAAATAATTCAAATGCATGTAATGACTTATATGTGGCTGTTGAAGTTTCTTGTTTCCAGTCATGACTGGATAAAATCTATAATGCGGAGGTCAAGTGTCTTGTCTTGTAAGCTTATATGACAACAAACTGAAGATAACTTATCACCATCCTCTGTTGTGATGACCTTCAAATCTACGTTGGGGCGCTGAAGAAAATATTGGGACACCCAGCAAGATGGGGTGGAAATTAGAAGTGCAAACATGGAGGTGGGCCCTTGGCACAGTCTCAAGGTGCTTGCGAGGTGAGAGTTCCAGAACTGGAATGGGGTTTGAAAGGAGTGGAAACATCTAAGAAAGGCTCAGTAGGGAAGGTGACAGAATTCTTAGGGAACAGGATGGCAAGCAACAGAGAGGGGTCCCATGAAGCTGAGTAAATCACATGATTTTCTTCCGTAAATCGGTCCAGGTGTAGTTTTTCTGCAGTGGTCCTGAGAAGCCTCAGAAGCAGGGGTGCAGAATGTCCAGACGGAGAAAAGGTTTTGAGGAAAGGCAGAAAAGGAGCGAACATGGGATCGGACAAATTGGATGCAGCTGAAGGGGGCTGTTCAAAGGATGGGTTTTATTAACAAAGGAAATATTTTATTTTTTGGCAAAAAGTAATTATCTAAATCTCATCTCCTGAACAAAAGGCTTTCACGTGTGTATATTCCTGTCCACTCTGGGGCTCTACCAAAGAAAACCAAACTTCTTTCAGGCACTTGTCTCCTTTGATTCTCAAATGCTCTGTTGAGGTTGCTCTCTACAGGGCTCTGTCTACTGATGTACCAGTTTCCCCAACACCAGTGTGTGCTAACTTAGCAGCTTCACGTGCACTCATATTGCTAGCAAGGATCTATTTCCATTTCCATTTGTTAGGTGTTATATCCTTCGCCAAGGTAAAATTTCAATAAAGTATGGAAAGAATGCACGGCCCAGCACCTGGGCGGCAGGCAGGCCATTGGCACATCTCTGCATTCCTCTCTTCCAGCCGGTTCTACTTGAAGATTATTCGTGGGTCTGTTTCCTTATTTTCCTACTCCACACTCCATTCTCCACCCCATGCCACCATTTAGCCCACATCACCCTGATGCTTAGTCACAAACTTAAAGTCGCTCATCAAAGCTCTCTTCCTAACGAAGTTTGACACAACCCTCTACCCCCACCCTGGAATCCCCCACCATCAAGTAAGTCGGTCTGTGCTCCCTTGGCCCTTAGTACACATTATATTTATTAAATAATGGATTTCTAATCAGTCTCCCAGTTGGGTTTGGGAGCTTCTTGATTAGTTCCAATCACTTGAGTGTCCACTATATGCCAAGAACTGTGCAAGGTAAGGATTTTGTCTACTTTCAGGAACAGATGAATGTTAAATGTACACATGAATACATGAGAGAGACGGGTATAGGTAAGAATTAGCCAGATCCATAAATTCCACATAAAATGTTGACAATTTCACTCTGGCCAAATAGCTCAGTTGGTTAGAGCATCGCCCCAATACACCAAGGTTGGGGGTGTGATCCCTGGTCAGGGCGCATACAAGAATCAACCAACATGGGCACTGTCCTGTGCACCAAGAGGTTGGTGGTTTGGTTCAATGTTGTGCTCCCACAACAATGTTTCTCTCTCCCTCTCTAAAATATCAATAAATTTTAAAAAATCAACCAAGGAATGCAACAATAAGTGGACAATAAATCAATGTTTCTCTCTTCCTCTCCCTAAAATCAATTAATCAACCAAAATTTATTAAATGAAGTAAAAACGTTGACAATTTCAACTCAGTCCTTGCTATTCCAATCCCAGAGAACTGCTGACAAGAGATAACTTGCCAAGATCTGTTTAGCGCATGTGTGTTCTGGTGAGAATGAGGGGGTGAGGCAACAGGAAAGTCACAGTCAATGATTTCTAAACAATGTGAGGTGAAAGGTCCAAAGCTGGAAAGAGCCCAGGGGCAGCCTCCCAACTCTCAAGGTCATGGTTTGGGAGACACAGGAAGATGCCACTCCATTCTTCCAGGCCTTTATTGGTGACAGCAACGGACAGGAACAATGCCAGGCACAGCCACACCATGGCCCAGCACCTGGGTGGCAAGGCAGGCCCTGCAGGGCCATTGGCACATCCAGCCCCAGCCCAAGGTCCAGTCTACCCAGGCCATGTCCCCGAATGTGCCGGAAGCCGCCTGTCCAGTTTGTATGTGTGGACCAGTCTGTCTGAGTGTCTGAGCCGCTGCCTGCAGGGTCCCCCCATCCTCGGCACATGGTAGGGGCTGCTGGGAACACAGCGTGGCATTCCCCGGTGGACCACCGGGCCCCGGTGCTGACCATGAGGGATAGGGCCAGAAACTGGAGGTGGCAGTGGACCAGGCACAAAGTTCACTCCAGGGCCACATCCTACAAAAGAACCAGTCATTTATCAGAGTGGGCTTCTAGCCAGGGGGTGCCAGCTCTGCCTTTAGGCTGCTCTGGTCCTCCAGGGTGAGTTTCTTTGGGTTTCGGTTTCCCCATGTACAAAATGGCAATACTTTCTCCACATCAGGAAACTGTGACAATCAATGAGCTGATTAATGAGTCTACATATGCTGTTCTAGACTCAGCTATGACTGAACCCAATCCTGAGGAGGGGGTGGGGAGGCTGGAGTACAAGGGTTATCCAACTGCTCTCAGCCTGCCTGGACACAGGAGGCTAGGCTGGGAGAGTGCGAGGAGAGGCTGGAAAGTTGTGATGGGAGGCTGCAGAGGCACCTACCTAAATGGGGTGGCATTGAGAAGTCTTCCGTTGTATTATAATTGAAGAATTCATGGGGTGGGAAGGGCTGGCATGGGAAGAAAGGGGCATCCTGGGGCAGGGGTGGGAACAAGGGAGGTGGGGAGGGCTGAGGAAGTGGGTAGAGAAAAGGCATGGGAGGGGGCAAGGGAGAAGGTGGGGGCAAAGCCAGCTGCTCCCCAAAGTCTGGGGGCTGCCCCTGGCTCCCCTGGAACAGATGATCCGGCTCTGGCCAGTCCTCAATCCATGGGTCTAGGAACGGGATGGTTGTTTTAGGAAGGCCTGAGAGGCCAGGCTGCCCTGAACTCTAGCCCTCCACACTCCTGAACCTCTACTCCCTCCTCCAGGCGGGAGTACCTTCTGCCATCTCCCCAGTTTTCCTCATCCCTCTCGTTTCAGGCCAAGCCCAAGGTGTGTTCCTTCTCCCTTGCCTTTCTCAGAAGTCAGCAGATCCACCTTTGTTCTGACCTCACGCTCCCCTCCCAAGAGCCTTCTACCTCTGCTTGCCCAGCTCTTGGGTCTTTAGTCTTTCCCTCTCCAAGCAACTAATGGCAGAGCAGTAAATAAGTTAGTAAATCTTCTCTTATAAACATAAAGATCCTGACACCCTCTTTCCCCAGTAGTGCCCTGCTCCTTTCAAATGTCCCAAGTATTGTACCCAATTTCCACTCCCTCAGCAACTGCTCTTTTACCCCTGCTCCAATTCTGCAACACTCTTCCCACTAAATGTAGCCACTTCCTGGCAAATTTAACCAATTCCTTTCTTCCTGACAGTCACATGACATGGCCAACAGCCTCACCCTCCCTGAAAATGCCCCACCTTCATTCCTTTTGCTTCCTCCATTAGCCTCGCTTTCCTTCCACCTCCCAAATGCGGCTGTTGTTCTGCTGTCTCCTTCGAGGTTCACACTCATGCCTTCAGCTGCCATCTCTCTGTGGACACCACTGACTCCAAGTCTACTCCACATTCCCACGGTACCTCAAACACAGCTGTCCTGACCAAACTCACCCACTGTCTCCCACCCAACTCTGCCTTTTGACGCCCCTATTTCTGTAGCTGTAAACTGGACTCAGGAGACCTGAGCCACCGCAATCTAGCCTTACAGCCTTTAGAGCATCCCTTCTTTGCTTGGGATCAGTTCTGAAATTGGACCGTTATATAGTCAAAGTCCTAACTTACCTCCCTGATGCTCCAACTCCTGGCTGCCAAGCCCCAGAAGTCTGCCCCTGTGACATTCCTGGCCTGTCCACCATCCCCTCCAGCGCTCTGATGAACAGCTTTCTAACACAACTCATGTCTCTCATTCATCAAACACTAATGTGTAGATACTGTGCACACAGCAATTGTGCTAAACACGGAAGCAAAAGGGCTCGTGAGCTGTCAACACGGGAGGCAGCAAACTCTTCCTTTGAGGACGTGATCCAGAGGAGAAGCAGGCGTAAACACACTCAGCCATGATGCCCCCTTTGGAGCAGGCAGGAACTGAGAGGCTGATAGCACCAGCCAGGGGACATCTGCCACACTGCCTGGCTTGGCCTTCCTCCCTTTCTGTCTTTCCACCCTTCACTTCTGTGCCTAGCTCAAAGTCCTCTCATTTCTTTCTAGTTCCTCTGCAGGATAGGGATCTTTTGACAGGCTGTCTCCTGTACTCAATGCTTACAGAAGACCAAAGAACCAGAACTTGGACTGCCCTGTTGCTGCTGTGATCTCCCCCTCCCCAGGGGCTGAGAAAGCAGCAGTCCTTAAGGGGCCTCTCTTGCCCTAGTGCCTGTTCCGTTTTGTTCTGTTGTTTGTGGGCCCCGTGCTATGAGGGCCCTCCCTGCATCACGACCCGCCCCACTCATGACAGGGCTCACCAGGGGTGTAGTCACGCTTGGGCAGCTCCACACCCCAGGCGTCAGCCACGTGGGTTAGAAGCAAGTGTGAGAGATGTCGGTGGGCATGCTGGTCCCAATGGACACCGTCCCGGTGCCGGTGCCGGACCGCGTGCCGGAAGTGAAAGTGGAGGTCCAGGACGTCGAAGCAGTGGTCCCCAGCCAGCGTTGCACTGTAGAAGTTCCCTTCAACCACATCCCTCCGCAGAGAGGCCGCCAGGGGCTGGAGCTGAGAGAAAGTACAGCATCTAAGAGCCACAGAGTGAAGCAGGCTGGGGATGGACGGTCCTCTACCTGCTAATTAACTGTCCCCTCCTTCCATCCTGGGACTGAGTCACTTGCCTCAGGGAGAAGGAAGCCCCCAGTGACACGCTCTCCCAGGGGCATGGCCATATTCCACACCAGCAGGCAGGAGTCTGGCAACACCTGGTCCATGCGCATGAACACCCGCTCCAGGTTCTCCCGGTAACTCTCCATGGAGAAGCGGCCATACCTGTTGGGCAGCACAGTGGGTGGGCACCAGCACTGAGGTAGATGGCCTCTGAGCCAGACCTCCCCCCGCAACCAATGACTTCCCTCTCCCCTCGCCTCCACCTGGACAGATCCCAGAGGCAGGAGTTGATGATCACCAGGTCCGGAGTAGGCCCGTAGGTCAGCTCCTCCAGGACGCCCTCCAGGTACTCGGAGTAAACGCGGGTGAGGAAGTAGAAGCGCACAAGGTGGTGGCCAGACCCCGAGCAGAACTGGCGGACCTCTCGGTACTGTGTCCCGTTGTGCAGCTCGCCCAGCTGACCCCCAGCCACCAGCTGGTCCTGTTCAAAGCTCAGTTCCCCCTGCCCACCCCCACACCCAGCTGGTCAGACCCATGCCAGGGAGGAGAACCCTGCCAGGCCAGGGTCTGTGCCCACCCACCACTGGCATGGCTACCGAGTTTCCCTCACCTTGGCTTTCAGCTGGGCGGCTGTGAGCAGCGAGTCTTTCTGGAGCAGGAGCACCAGGTCCTTGTACACAGCTCGCTGGACTGCAGGGAGACAGACCCTCCCGGGCTAAGGCAGGCCTCACCCCCACCCCAGTGTCTCCCAAGTCCGGGCTCCCCATTTTCCTAAGGGCTGGGGTTGCCCAACACCACCGCTTTGGAGGGCTGACTTTGAGGCAGGAGAAAGGGTGAGAGGTTCAAAAGCCCTGGCCCTGCCACCGATCCTTCTAGTTGTGCACCACCCGCAACTTGGTACGCAGTGACCTGAGGCCGCCTAGCAGAAGTCAGCCGAGTCACCTGCTCCCATAAGGGCAATGATGGGGGATGTCGGGGAGAAAAAAGCCGCTAGGCAAGCCGGGTGAAACACCTGACCGGCTGCATCTGTCAGGATACAGGTGAAGGTGCACAGGGAAATAAAACGAGGAAACCTACTGGCCTGGAGTAGACTAGGGGTCAGAGAGGAGGTTAGAGATGGAGACAAAGTCTCCAGACTTAGACAGCGGGCTGCAGGTGCGGGACTGGGGCGTGTGATCCTAGAGGAGCACTCACTTGAGTCCCCCAAGATGACCACGAACTTGTTGTGCAGCAGCTGTTGGACTTCCGAGGCCTGGAGGTGGACCATGGCGCTTCGCCGGGGGCGGCGCGGCTCCGTGTTCTCCAGACAGAAGACCATGGCGCTGTGGACAAGGACCCGGCTGCAGGGAGAGGCCACTCAGCCTCTCGAGGGCGGGAACTCGGGGCGGGTCGCCCGCAGGGCCCCACGCAGGGTAAATGAGACCAGTGCCGGCCCCTCCCCGGCGGCTCAGGGCTACAGGGACCCATGGTGGCGCGGGTGGGCCTCGGTCACAGCGGGCGCCAGAGGCTGGGGGGTCGCCAGGCACGGAGGCCCCCGGGGCACAGAGGCGCTTCCCGCCGGCGCCGCCCAGCGCCCCGCCACGTGCCCGCCGCCGCCTCGCGCATGCGCGCGCACCCGCTCGCGCCAATTACCGATTCCCGGAGCGCCCAGCACTTCACCCGCGAGCAGGGCAGGCCCGCGCACCGCGCGCCTCGCCTGCAGTGAGCTCCAGGGCTGGCCTCATGTTCCCGCGCCCGGGGAGGTCGGTCGGTGCTGCACAGTCCCCGCCCCGCAGAGCCCGTGCGACCCGGCTAGCCGTCGGTGCGAAGCCCGGCGCCCAGCATCCTCCATGCGTGCGTCGCGGCGGCCCCGACGGCGCCTCGAGCTTCGGCGCCCGGGGCAGCGACGCTCATATCTCCCACTTCCGGTCACCCATGGCCCGCCCTGTGCACCCTCAATGCCCGAGGGGACAGGAAGGAGGCGGGGCTGGCTGCCGTGTCAGGGCAGGAACCAGAGCCAGGCCCACCGAGGCGGGCACTAGGCCCGGGTGTGGGCGGGGGAGCGGCGGCAGCCGAATGCAGCCGCCCGGAGCGCTCTAGGCAGTGGCGGCGGCCGCGCCACGTGATCAGGAGGGCGGAAGCGGAAGTGCCGGCCTGGAGCCCTTGCTCGGCGGGCGTCCCTTCAGTGCCGCCCAGCAGCCCCCTGCACCAGCCATGGACTGCTACACGGCGAACTGGAACCCGCTCGGGGACTCTGCCTTCTACCGGTGAGCCGCCCCGCCCTCCCCTCCCACCCACGGCCTGGCTTACCCCGCTCTCCCGCCGGCTGGAGTCGGGGCGGAGCCCGCCGCGCGCGACCCCGTCACTCGGCGCTGGGGTCCGCCCCTCGCCGGCTCTCCCCCGGCGTCTGCCACTGGGCGCACGGAAACTGAGGCAAGGCGCGCGGTCACGCGAGTAGGGGCAGAGCCCGGCGCCGAAGCCTGGGCCTGTCCCCTCCGGAATGATGCTCACATCACGTTAAAGGAGGCCGCCCGGTGACAGCGCGCGCCAGCCTCCTGCCCCGACCTGCGGAAGCCGGACCACAGGGCCGCTCCAGAGGCGCAGGGGGCGCGGCGGGCGGGGTGGCGGCGCCGGCCGAGGCGGGGGAAGGGGAGCGGTCGTCGGTGCATCCGGGGCTGCGCGAGTTGGGACCCGCAGCTAAGGACAGCCCTCTCATGGGAGTCGTAGAGTCCACGAATCTTTCTAAAGTGTACAGACTACTGGCATTAGGTCTGCAAGTCGGCTCCTATTAATGTCCCCAACTTCATTTGCCCCTCTTGGACCCAAATTGTGTGTTCGGTTGCACAGAACTGGACCCCAGTATCCCGTGAGGTTTCATGGCTCCCTGTGCTTGCCCCGGCCTGCAGTTCCTCCCGCGGGTACTGCCGTGTCCTTCATTATTTTATCTGTCCGGACCATTGCTGCTCATCCTTTAGGGCTTCGTTCAAGGGCCCTTTCTGTACTCTTCCCTGACCCAACCCAGTGGAGACAGCTGACCTTCCTTTGGACCCAGTGCCCGGGTCTGTTATGTATGGCACAGTAGGGCAATGTTTGTATAGTAGGTTTCTAGTGCTAAACCAAGTTCCTTGAGGGCTGAGAGCATATTTCTTGACATCTGTTTATCTCCAGTGCTTATTGAGAACAGTGCCTGCTATGTAGTAAGTAGTTGCCCAATAAAATTTTTTAAAAACACTTTATTGATTGCAACTAAAGATCACAAAGACATCTCATTGGGGTCTTATTTCAGTCAAAGACACCATTTTGCCCTTAAGAGGGACAAATGCCATGTGGCAATTTTTGGACCTCTGTTGCATTTGTTATCCTATATAATATCCTATATAATAAAGAGGGAATATGCAAATTGACCATCACTCGGGTCAATTTGCACCCACAGCTGAGGCTAAGTTCCTATAACAAGCCTTAAGGAGCATTCAGCAGGAACCTGAGGCTGCGTGCCCACCCACCTCCTGCATGGGGCTTGACAGGGGACCTCAGGCTGCTCCCCCCGCCCTGGCACCAGGCCAGAGGAACTCAGGCTGCATCCTCTTCCCTAGTGCCAGGCCGGGGGACCTCAGGCCATGCCCCCCGCCCTGGCTCCAGGCCAGGGGACCTGAGGCTGTGCCCTCCACCCAGCAGGACTTGACGGGGGCCCTTAAGGTGTGCCCTCCGCCCTGGTGCTGGGCCAGGGGACCTCAGGCCATGCCCCCCACCCCAGCACCAGGCCAGGGGACCTCAGGCTGTGCCCCCCACCCCAGCACCAGGCCAGGGGACCTCAGGCCGTGCCCCCTGCCCTGGCGCCAGGCTGGGGGATCACAGGCCACTCCCTCTGCCCAGCAGGGCTTGATGGGGGACCTCAAGCCGTGCCCCCCTGCCCTGGCACCCAGGGGACCTGAGGCTGCACTCCCCCCCCACAACCTGGCAGGGCTTGACAGGGTGGGACCGGCCGGGTCTGGATCTAGCCCAATGAAGGGGGGCCGTCCAGGTTTGGGTCTTGAACGATTTTGAGGTGCACGTGGGTGGTTGAAGACTTGGCTCTGGATTCCATGGTGTACCCCAGACTCTGACAGGAGGAAGATTTCATATACATTTTACTAATTTTCTTTAATTTCTGACACTTCTATTATAGAGAAAGGTCAAATAGCAATATTAAAATATTTCCTCTAATCCCCTTTTAATGTGCATGAATTTTGTGCATTGGGCCACTAGTTTCTAATAAATATGTTTCTACAATATGGGGGGAGGAACGCAAAAATTTAGTTAAAATCAGTAAAATGAGGAAATAATTTCTGTTTTTGTGGAGAAGGGATGTAGTTGGCATGAAATTTAGTGTCTACAACAGCAACCATACATTTTTGAAAACATGTTGCCTATGCAGGCTTGTTAAATAGGAGAGTACTAAAGGTAATGACCTCATTATTACAGAACTCCTATTTACGTTATGAAGTTTTAGCTTTGTTGATGCACCAGGAAGTAGAAGTGTTGACCTGCCTATGTTAATCTGTGTGTGCTGTACTGCAGAAAGGAGTGGAAGTCTAAGCCTTGCTGTGGAGCTATATTATTTGGACTAACAGCAGTTGTGCCTTTCTATGTACTAAACACTTTGCTGAGTACTTTTATCTGTATTAAGTCTCACAGTCCCACAAAATAGGTATCATTGTTGTTTGTTTTGTTTTTAGGCATCATTATTAAACCTGTCTTACGGATGAGGAAACTGAGACACAGGGAGGTTAGGAACCAGGTTATACAGCTATATAGGATCTAGCTACCAGTAAGTAGTGGAATGAGGATTTGAACCCAGCCTTATCTAGAACCTGTGCTAAAGCATAAGTTTGTTTGGTTGGATTTTACAGGAAAATAAAATAGCATTTCCTGGCTTCTCCACCAGAGTGAAAATGCTTTAAATGCAGATACTTGGTGTTTTATCTGTGTTTGTGTATAGCCTTACTACGTGTTCGAGTAAAATGAATGAATGATAAATAAGTGGCAGGCAGAGCATTTTGAGTCCTATTTATAGGACAGGATTCTTTTTCTTTGGAGGTAGTGTTCTGGAAAACTTACTAATTGGAAAAGGCAAGGAGAGGGAATGATGATTTATTCTATGGGACTTCAGAATTTTAGCTGTTTTTATCCTAGAAACCCAATTTGGGATGATCACATTAATTAATTTTGCTCAACCCTTTGCCAGGTTGAATGTATCAACCAATGAAAAGACATGGACCCTGTCTCCCCTCATAGAACTTACAGCCAGCAGGGGAGACTATTGACAAACACTAATGACTCAGTATTTGTTTGGTCATAATCACTGTAAAGGGGGGGCGCGGTATAGGGTTCTTAGCATATAATAACAGAGTTTATTCTTATATTAGAGGCCCGGTACACAAATTCATGCACCAGTGTGGTACTCGGCCTGGCCTGCAGGATTGGGCCGGAACTGGCTCTCTGACATTCCCCAAGGGGTCCTGGATTGCAGGAGGGTGCAGGCCAGGCCAAGGGACCCCACCAGTGCACAATTGGTGCCAGGGAGGGACATGGGAGGTTGGCTAGCTGGGGAGAGACCACAGGAGGGCTCCAGGACAACTCTGGCCTGTCTTGCTCAGTCCCGATCACCGGACCCCAGCAGCAAGCTAACCTACTGGTTGGAGTACATGGTCAGTGCACATCATAGCAACTGGTTGACTGGTCGACTCTGCTCTCTGGTGGTCAGTACACGTCATAGTGAGCAGTTGAGCAACCTTAGCATATCCTTAGCATATTACACTTTGATTGGTTGAATGGACAACCAGACACTTTGCATATTAGGCTTTTATTATATAGGATAGGATTATATATTTTTCCATATGAACAACTATAAACCTACTTTTGCCAAACCCTGTATATTTCTGAAACTCTTCTTAGAAGTAGACTATTTTAGCAGATGTTTTGGAGTTTGTGTGTTTGGGGTTTTCTTTTTTGCACATATAAAGATGAACATTTTAAAAATTGTAGTTAAACACATATAAAAAATTAACTATGTTATTCATGCAAAAGTACAATCTGCTATTGTTAGGTATTTTCACATTGTGCAACCACTCTCCAGAAATTTTTCATCTTGCAAAACTGAACCTCTATACCCATTAAATAATAATTCCTCATTTTTCCCCTCCCCCATCCCTGGCAACATCATTATGCTGTTTTCTGTTTTTACGAATTTGACTATTCAAGATAGGCCATATAAGTGGAATCATACAGTATTTGCTGCTTTGTGACTGGCTTATTTCACTTAACATATTGTCCTCAAGGTTCATCCATGACACTAGAATGTATCAGAATTTACCTTTCTTGTTAAGTCCATTGTATGTATATCACATTTTCCTTCTCTCTTCATCCTTTAATGGACACTTAAGTTACTTTTACCACGTGGCTCTTGTGAATAATGCTGCTATGAACAGTAGTGTAAAAATAGTTCTTCAAGACCCTGTTATCAATTTTATTGGATATTCACCCAGAAATGGAGTAGCTAGATCCTATGGTAATTCCATTTAATATTTTTAGGAACTATCATACTGTTTCTGAGAGGCCACACTCCCTGCTGCCCTTCACTTTGCTCATCCATACCCCATGCCACCCTCAAGGCTTGAGTCACCTCACTGTCCCTGCGAAGCCATTTTTACCTCAAAGTCTTGGGGAAGTGGTCCTTGCTTTGATGCTCTTCACTCCCTGACCCTTTACTCTACACCCCCTTCAAGGCCTCCTTCTCACCCTACTCTGTGTCGCTGCCAACTTCCTGGTCTGTAACCCTTCACTGATTGTTTGATTGGAGACTTTGGCCTACAGCCTCCTAAGCATCCCAGTTCTTGCACCTTCCAAGGTAACTTACCTGACCACCTAGCTTCAGGGTTCCATGAGCCCTACTCAAGTGATTTTATCCACCTTAGCCACCCCAAGTGTGCGCTGTTCTCATCCAGAATTACTCCAAATGTTAAATTCAGACAGCCCCCTCTCTGGCTACAAGCTCCTGTCCTCACTGACACTGAAACCTTCTAATATACTTGTCTTTCAACCTCACCATGATCCTCATTCCTGGAGTCTGCTGTTCTTTTTGTGTCCACATGCAGAATTTTTTTCTGTAAATGTGTCTCTCCCTGTCCGGCTTGGTGTCCAGCCATGGTCAGTCATTTCAGTTTGTTTCTTGCCTTTTCTCTGACAGTCTTGTTCCTTGCCCTTTGGTTGCCCCTGACTGGCACAAAACCACAGTACGCACCATCTCTGTGCCTTACACAGGCTGCTGAGCACTGCTATGACGGTCCAACACTGGCAGGTTGAGTCTACTACAGATCCATGGCTATCCGCTTCAACTGGGCCCTCACAATCCTGTTATGTGGGGTCAGCCTACACTCACCACAAGGACTCTGCTTTTCCTTTTAGAAGATTATACAAAGAAACATTTAATTGTAGACCAAACATTTTGGAAATATTGAAAATTAAAGTTTCCTTGGTCCCTCCTCAACAGCTAATTTCACCTCGTGCTTCTTGGAGAACTGGAAGTCATTGTATAGAAGGACCTAGGCGTCCCCCGAGCAAACCTGCCTGCCTTATTTCCTGCCCCTCTGAGGAGATGAGCACCTGCCTCCCTTGACAGGAACCATGCTCCATTCACCCACACCCCACCTCAGCCAGTGTTTCTCCTGCTGTTGTCTGGGACCCCTTACATCAGATCACCTGGGATGCTGGTTACATGCAGCTTCTTAAGTCCAGTCTACTCTGTTATCTCTGGATGGGCCATGGCGATTCGATCTGTATTTTAACAAGAACCCAGGTGTTTCTTGCAGCAGGGAAATTTGAAGACCATGATCGACATTGTTTTCCACCATCCCCACCCCCAAGTGCTCCCTACCAGATTTCAAGTATACTCAAATCTCCCCATCCTAACAAAAAAGAAACGTCCCTATTCAACAATAAATTCCTCTTTGCCCTATCTTTTTCTTCCCCTTCCCAAAAATCTGAAAACTGCCATCTATACTTGCTTCCATTTTCTTTCTTCCCAGTGACCACTCACTCTGGTCTGACCACCCTGTTCTCAGTGACATTCTGTTACTGCAGTGGACACAGCTGAGACATCATCTAAGCTTGACTCCCTGGAGCATTGTTTAGGGATGAACCCCCTTTCTTTCTTGGAAATTGTATTTAACCTTCTGAAAAATTTCAAATGTACAATAAAGTAGAATAGTGTAATCAACATCCATATCCATTATTTAGACTTTAAAATTGTTATGTTGCAATATTTGTTTCAACTACTTGGAAAGTTTAAAAAATCTCTTATTAAGGAAAAGTTCAAACATAGGTAAATATAGTCAATGTAATTTAATGAACATCTATGTACTCACCAATCGGCTTCAACAAGTATCAACAGTTTGCCATACTCTTTTCTTTTTTTACTTTTTAAAAAAATATATATTTTATTGATTTTTTACAGAGAGGAAGGGAGAGGGATAGAGAGCTAGAAACATCGATGAGAGAGAAGCATCGATCAGCTGCCTCCTGCACACTCCCTACTGGGTATGTGCCTGCAACCAAGGTACATGCCCTTGACCAGAATCGAACCTGGGACCCTTGAGTCCGCAGGCTGATGCTCTATCTACTGAGCCAAACCGGTTAGGGCTGCCATACTCTTTTCACCGATCTCTCGTTATAGATGTCTCTATTTCTCTCTCCTTCTCCCTTTTTCTCTGAAATCAATAAAATATAATACATTGAGTGGCCAGATTATGACCACCCCATCAGTACTTCATTGGGCCACCTTTTGCCTTCAATACTGCGGCGATTCTCCTTGGCGCTGACTCCATGAGATGTTGAAAGGTGATGTGAGGAATCTGATGCCATGCCTGATGAATAGCACTGTCCAGTTCTGTGAAATTTGATGGTTGTGGAACCAGCTGCCTGATGGCTCTTTTAACTTCATCCCACAAATGTTCAATTGGATTGAGATCTGGTGATTGTGGGGGCCACCTAAGCAAGGTAAAGTCTCCCTCATGTTCTTGAAACCACTCCTGCACAATACGAGCACCATGGCATGGCACATTGTCTTGTTGGAAGAAGCCATCTCCATTGGAATATGCCATCAACATGATAGGATGAACTTGATCAGCAACGATACTTAGGTATGTTGTGCTATTCAGATGTTTATAATGGTCTGGCCCTCTAGCAACTTCAGCATGAAATTTTAGCTAATTTGCCTACAAATGTCAGGTGGTCATAATAATCTGGCCACTCAGTGTGTATATAAATGGTAGTTTTCAATAAAACTACAATCTATTTTATACCTAACAAAATTAACATTTAATATCTAATATTAGACGTCTCCAGTTTTCTTCAAAGTGTATATATATTTTTTAAATCCTCACCCAAGGATATGTTTTTCTTGATTTTAGAGAATAAAGCATTGATGTGAGAGAGAAGTATCAATCGGTTGCCTCCCATATGTGCTCCAACTGGGAATCAAACCCAAAACTTAGATATGTGCCCTGACCAGGAATCAAACCTGAAATCTTGGTCTATGGGACAATTCTCCAATCAGCAGAGCCACCCGGCCAGGACCAAAGTATCTTTTTGTAACCAATTTTTTCAAATTAAGACCCACATAAGAATTACCGATTTGCTTACCTCAATTAAGTCCCTTATAAATTATCCCCATTCCCACCCCTACTTTTTATTTTCATGACATTGACTTATTTAAGAGACCAAGTCACTTTCTGGAGTCCCTGGCCCATTAGCTCAGTTGGTTAGAGGATCCACCTGATACACCAAGGTTGCAGATTCAATCCCCGATCAGGGCACATGCAAGAATCAACCAATGAATGCATAAATAAATGGAACAACAAATTGATATTTCTCCCTCCCTCTCTCTCAAATCAATAAATAAAATGAGGCCAAGTCACTTTCTGGATTTATCCCATTGCTTCCTGTGGAGCTTTTAACTTTTTTGTCTATCATAGCCTGTATTTCCTGAAACCGAGTTGTATCTAAATATGTGATTAGATCAGTGGTTCTCAGCCCTTTCTGGCCATGCCCCACCTAAGCATCTCTAAAATCCTGATGCCCCTCCTCCTCTTCCCCATGATATATAATTCTTATTATTCAAAAAGTAAACTCCTGCCCTAGCTGGTTTAGCTCAGTGTATAGAGCGTCGGCCTGAGGACTGAAGGGTCCTGGGTTTGATTTTGCTCAAGAGCACATGCCTGGGTTGTGGCCCGATCCCCAGTGGGGGTGTGGGGAGGCAACCAATCAGTGATTCTCTCTCATCATTGATGTTCCTATCTCCCCCTCTCCCTTCCTCTCTGAAATCAATAAAAATATATTTTTTTAAAAAGTGAACTCCTATTCACGTGGAGGAAGCCTAAAAGGCCATTAACTTGGTCTAAACAAGCTTCCAAAGAACATGGCATCCATGAAAGAGAAAAATAAAAGAACGAAAGGACAGTTGAAGTACCGAGGAAGAAATACTAAGAAATTGTTTTAAAAATAATATGAAGTGATATAAAAAATAGCAAATAAAGTTTCAAAACATAATAGAGAACTGAAATGCATAAATACGTCACAATATATATTTATATACTATATATGAGGCCCCTAGAACCATAAGAAATGTAAAATTTCACTGTTAATAACTCATTGATTGCCCCCCTTAAAAATCAGTTTGCCCCCCTGTGAGGCATGTGCCCCACGTTGGGGACCACTGGATTAGATTCTAGTTGAACATTTTTGGCAGAAATGCTTTGTAGGCAATGACATGGTGTTTGTGCTGCATCATATCTGCAGTCAGCATTATATTGTGTTGTCTGCTATGAAGGGTGTTGATGGCACATTTTTCATTGTAAAGTCATATTTCACCCTTTGTAACAAGCAAGTGGTCTGTGGGATGGTACACTGATTGCATCAGTACAGTCTAATCAGGAGACGAGACAGAGAGCAAGGTCTGACTAAATAGGTAAAGTTGCATATAAAGAACTCTTAAACTGTGATAACAAAGTAACTATAAGATGAAACTCTGTCCTCCCCTAGGGCCGAGGAGAAAGGAAGGACAAACTTAGAAGGAGATGGAGGTACCCTCCCTAATTGGTGTTCCAACCTTATTGGGAAAGGTATAGTTGCAGCCCACTAGGTAGTGGAGAAGATTGTTGGTTTGCCCGGGCCAGAGCTGGTCCATAGTCACTATGCAAGCATCCTTGACACAGATGAGCCATAGCTGGTGGCCAGGTTCATGGGGTTGCACAGAGTGAGAGCACCAATGTGAGTGGGAGACCTGAAGCATGCAGTGTCTGTGTGGAGAGAGCCACAGGAAGATGTACGCCAGTCTAGGCCAAGGCTGTGAGGTTATCGAGGAATTGTTTGTTCTGGCTTATGTTTGAGGCAGAGCATCACCAGGTGTCCTCATACCCACACTGCTGACTGACCTTGCTGCTGCTGGAAACAGAGTCCCCTCCTTCTGCAGTGTCGCTACACTGCCCTCTCCTGAGAAAAGCTAACTTCTGGTTCACGTGCAGCATGTATTGAAGGGTGAATTTGGTGTTGACAGATAAATTGATAACTGGCACCATCTACCCTTTGACTACTCAGCTCCACATGCACCCTCTATACATCTTTAAACTTCCTCATAACAACAAAAGTCTATATTTTTCCTAACGAAGCTACCATTATTCTTCTTACAAGTAAATACTCTTTCCCAAAATGAGAAAACCTTAATTATATCTATCACTGTATTAATTTCTCCTTTAGTCCCACTGGACATTTGTGTTGCCCAAAAATGAAATTGTAAAGTTAACCTCCAATTATTTGTGTGTAAATAAAAAATGGGAAGGAGAGAGAAGATAATGGCTAGTGTATACATATAAACACATGCATATAACAGGCATGAAGAAAGTATGCAAAGTGACTGACTATAGGCTTCATTTCTGTAATTGGTCATGAGATTATAGTTGTCATCTTCGGCTTCCTTCAACTGCCCATTTCTTGTCCTCAGCCAGAACCTCCACTGCTCTGGTTCTTTACATAATAGAGTGACCCAAACCTTCATTTTAGTCATTCTGCTTTCTTTGGTTGCTGAGGTTTCTCTTAAACTTTACGATCAGGCACAGAAGTACTAAGAGGTGCCCCAGGGAATCCCCTGGGTGTAAGACATAGTCCTTCTTGCCTCTGTTATGTAGCAGCAACTCAGTTTCTCTTTGGTAATCAAAATAATCGCTTCAGCCAGTAAATTAACACCATTTTCTTATGCCTGTTGGGTCAGTGGTATAAGGAGCCCAGAATGGCAAGGCGGCACTCTTATCTTCCAATTCAGTGAATCTATTGTATCTATCTCCTGGTGGAAATATTCTCCCCGTGGAGACTGACCTCTCCAAATCAATAGATCTCAAGTTATGGAACTGGAAGCAATGTTTTTGTAAGAATCAGTAAGTGTAGGAAAACCAAGATAGTGGCATAGGTAAACACTGAAATTGCTGCCTTGCACAACCATTTCAAAACCACAACGAAAAGAAAAAACGGACACCACCCAGACCCACAGGAAGGCTGGCTGAATGGAAATTCTACAACTAGAAAGAGACTGAGACTCGGAGAAGGTGCGGAAGTAAAGTGCAGAGGTAGTATCGAGGCATGCGGAAAGGGCTGGCGACTGAGGACACGGTTGTCTTTTTCAGTCCAGAGGGAGTCACAAGCTCCCGACGGCTCTGAACTCCAGTTCAGGGCGAGTTTCTGGGAATCCAGATTCATACAAGGAGAAGCTGGACTGTCTGGCACCAGTAGGAACTCCAGAGCGGCTTCCTCTCGGCGGTGCTAAGACCTTAGTATCTCGAGGGATACTAAGACCCAGTGCCTCTTAGGGCAGGACTGAGAATCAGCCATAGCTGTTTGCTCCACCCTGTTGATTCCCCGAGACCCCGCCCCACCC
Source organism: Murina feae (assembly GCA_004026665.1). Classification (NCBI taxonomy): domain Eukaryota; kingdom Metazoa; phylum Chordata; class Mammalia; order Chiroptera; family Vespertilionidae; genus Murina; species Murina feae. Next base: position 3,276 of record PVJC01003732.1, on the reverse strand, counting down.
AAGCTGCACGCAGAGGCTTTTGCATATAAAAGGTTGGGTAGCTTCAGGCAGAAGCTAAAATAGCACCTCCTTAGAGATCCAAGAGCCAGTGTACCCAGTGGTCACAGCGGGACCACCCAGATTACAACTCCTCATATGCATAAGGGATGCACTCAGGGGGCAGACTCAGTGAGCACCAAAGCCCCACTGAAGCAAGTCTTGCCCCACAAAGGTGCCTCCAGCACAGAAGTTCTCCCACCATAGACACAGCTGATTCTCACAGCCAAGTGGCCTGGAGGCCAATTCCTCCCAGTGATACCAACAACAATCAAGGCTCAGCTACAAGAAGACTGTGTACAAAGCCTACAAAGGGGTGCACCAAGAGTGTCCACCTCAGGTAATTAGGGAGGCTGAGCCACTGGGCCCTATAGGACACCTAGCACAGAAAGCCACTCTATCAACGCAGGGAAGCAGCCAAAATGCAGAGACAAACAGGACATAAATGACAGAAATGGAGGAAAGCAAATGACTGGACATAGAGTTCAAAACCACAGTTACAAGGTTTTTCAAGAATCTTCTATAGACCGCCGGTAAATTTAGTGAGACCCTCGAGGATATGAAAAAGGACCAGCTAGAAATTAAGCATACACTAACTGAAATAAAGAATAATATACAGAGATCCAACAGCAGACTAGAGGATCGCGAGAATCAAGTCAAAGATTTGAAATACGAAGAAGCAAAAAATGCCCAACCAGAAAAGAAAAAAGAATCCAAAAATATGAAGATAGTGTAAGGAGCCTCTGGGACAACTTCAAGCGTACCAACATCAGAGTTACAGGGGTGCCAGAAGAAGGGAGAGAGCAAAATATTGAAAACCTATTTGAAGAAATAATGACAGAAAACTTCCCCTACCTGGTGAAAGAAATAGACTTACAAGTTCAGGAAGCGCAGAGAACCCCAAACAAAAGGAATCCAAAGAGGACCACACCAAGACACACCATAATTAAAATGCCAAGGGCAAAAGACAAAGAGAGAATCTTAAAAGCAGCAAGAGAAAAGCAATTAGTTCCCTACAAGGGAGCATCCATATGACTGTCAGCTGATTTCTCAACAGAAACTTTGCGGGCCAGAAGGGAGTGACAAGAAATATTCAGGTGAATAGCAAGAACCTACAACCAAGATTACTTTACCCAGCAAAGCTATCATTCAGAATTGAGGATCGGATAAAGAGCTTCACAGATAAGAAAAAGCTAAAAGAGTTCATCACCACCCAACCAGTATTATATGAAATGCTGAAAGGTATTCTTTGAGAGAGGAAGATGAAGAAAAAGTAAAGATAAAAATTATGAACAACAAATACATACCTATCAACAAATGAACCTAAAGATCAAGTAAAAAAAAATCTGATGAACAGAATAAACTGGTGAATAGAATAGAATTGGGCATAGAAAGAGAGTAGACTGACAATTCTCAGGGGGAAAGGGATGTTGGGGGTACGGGAAGAGACTGGACAAAAATCGTTCACCTATGGATGAGGGCGGGGGGGAGTAAGGGCAGAGGGTGGGGTGGGAACTGGGAGGAGGGGAGTTATGGGGGGGGAGAGGAACTGTAATAATGTGAACAATAAAGATTAAAAAAAAAAAATCAGTAGGTGTAATAATGAGAAGAGCCACTCTCACTTCCATCCCTTGATTCTGGCTGTAGAAACAGCACCATGTTAATAGCCTCTGATGCAAAGCACAAGCTGCATCCTGTAAGATAGACCCCTTTTAGGATACTGGCTCCCAATTGGTGTTATAACTGAGTTGTAAATGAATTTAGGCCAGCCACTTCTGGTGATGGGGTATGTGGTAAGACTAATTGATCTCATGGACCTGAGCCCAGTGATGCACTTTCTTTTTTGTGAAATGGGATTCTTGATTAGATGTAATGCTTTGCAGAATGTCACACCATTAGATACAGCATTCTGTAATTCCACAGATGATGAGTGATGTCAAGGCAGTACAGGTAGGGAAGACAAATCCACATCCAGAATGTGTCTGTATTCCAGTGAGGAAGATCATTCCCCCTTCAGGTGGAAGAGGCCCAGTGTAATCAACTTGCAGGTTGGTCCTCCTGGGAATGGTACCATTCTGGGGCCATGTATTGGTGTCTGCTGTTGACAGGTTAGCCACAGAGCAGTAATGTTAGCTAGGTCAGCCTTGGGAAGGGAGGCTCCCAAGACTTCTACCCCAATTGAGGTCATCAAAGGTTTTCAAGCAGAAGAAGATAAAATCTCCTCAGACATAGGAGTACAAGCTACTTCTACTACTAAGGAAGACTCAGAATGAATTGGGGGTTCAGGATTGTTGGTTTCATCTGGGTCTAACCAGTTATCTTCCTTCCAGTTTTCAGGATTCCTTTCTTTTCTTACTAGTGCCCTAAGTTTCACATGAGAAATGACATGTTGGTTAATTCAACTGTTATAATTTAACAACCCACTTAATTAAAATTTGCTTTTGATTTTCAGCAGTAGCAGCTGTGTGGCTGTAATAAATATGAGATTGTTTCAGAGCTGTTATAGATGCATTCTGCTCCTCAGACCATGACTTGAATTCAAAGTTAACAGACTCAAGCTTATAATTTTCTCCTTGTAAATGTTCAAGTGCACTCAAAACAATCCATCCACACCACTGCCCTTATAATCATTACTGCCACACAATCAGGCACAGACGTCACCCCCAAAGCACATGTTTGACTTGGCATTTCACCACAGAAAACTGCAGGCTGGATTAATTGTGATGTCACTGGGTGCAGTCAGTTACTAATACCCATTTCCCATTGGCAGGGAGCTCAGCACTGCACCCAAGCTTTAAGCACATGAAGAAACTAATCCTCAAATCCCATCTTTGGGTTCTGTCTCTTGGGACCACTCTCAAGAGTCAATCAAGTCTTTATCAGTGTGGTCCAGTCAGGAGACTTAAGTTGGGAAAGTTTGAGAAATATAAGGAATTGTTATATTAACTGTAAAAAAAAAATGTAACTAAAGAGATAAGAAAGTTATATGGTAGCCTAGGGAGAGTACCAAGGAATAACAAATACAGAAGGGAGGCCCTTCCCAGGCTGGGATTTGGGCCTCATTGGAGAAAATACAGGTTGGGGCAAAAGTAGATTTACAGTTGTTCATATGGAAAATAACCTTCTATAATAAAAGCGAAACATGCAAATGTGACCATTACCACCAGCCAATCAGAGCGGCTGTATGCAAATTAACCCAGCTAAGATGGAGGCCAACAGCCAATCAGAGCGGCTGTATGC